>PVHY01004573.1:0-18361 GCA_004024945.1 Uropsilus gracilis
TGCCCGGGGTACCATGGACTCAAGCAATCCCCAGCCTCAGCTTCCCAGGTAGCTGGGATTACAGGCATGCGCCACCACGCCCAGCTATTTTTTTGGAACTAGGTCTCGCTACGGGCCCCAGGCGGGACTCGAACCGCGATCCCTAGCCCCGGCCGCTTCATAGGCTGAAGCTTACAGGCATGAGCCACCATGCCCGGCTGAAGTCCTCTTTTTATTGCCAGTTGAGTTGGCTTTCTGATGCTGGCAACTAAGCAGGTATTTATTTCCCCGTTTTTTTAAGTGGAGAGATTCTCTGTTAGCATTGTTTCTCAAAATGTGGTCTGGAGATAATCAGCATCATCAGGGAACTGGTCAAAACATTTTTAAAAAAGATACCATAACTTATCAGCTCTTATGCCTGACCTACTTCAAATAGGGTCCTATGGTAGACCCCCATAATCTATGCTGTAGTAATCTCTCTAGGGCTTATTATTCTGATTCATACTAAAATTGGAAAATCAGTAGAATAAGTCTCCTAGTCCTCCCCACCCTTTACTCATCCTTTTTCTTAAAACTGAGTTATCTAATTAGTGAGTTTGGAAAAATGAACTGGTATGCTTAATTTTAACCTTCCCTATGTTTCCTTTGAGAGTCAGCCTGATATTTTTTGGGGGGCAGGGGCAGTTACTTTGTGTAGTTATGAGCCTAAAGTTTTACAGAGCCCCATAAAAGGACCCTTGCTATTCTTCCAGTTCTGCTTATAACTTAGTTCATAACTTAGTTATAAGTTTATACTGGGAAAGGCAATCCCACTTGACCTCACATTTAAGTCACATCCTTCAGTTTAGCTCTTATCAATAACAAAACTGACATTTGGATCTCTATCCATTGGTTTCTGGGTTCTATTTTTCAGTAGATTTCTCCACTTAACTTGGCTGGGGGAAAAGGGCTGCTATCTATTGATTGCATCTCCTAACGGAACACTGACCAATGTGTGATAGAAGAGACCGCTTAGACCCTTCCCCTTCTAATATTTAGAACAGCCGATTTCAAACTTTCTCTCCAGGGTTCCTGCATGCTCCATGATGAAAACCTTGTTTGTTTTCAACAGAGCTGGTCAGGCACCTGCGGAGACAAGTATCCCTCACCCCATGGGGCACAGGAGGGAAGATTGCAATCACAAAGCATTTCCTTTCAGTTCTCTCCTGAAACAGTGTGGTTCTGTGAGACAGAAACAGGGCCTAGAAACGCTTTTGAAAAAAAAAAAAAAAAAAAAAAAAAAACCAACTTAGGAGCTATCTCTCTTGCTTTATCAGGTTCTGCTAGTGGTCTAACCTAAATCCATATGACTGCATTTGGGTGTCTGTTCTGTTCTGGAGGCTAGAAAGGTCTGAACGCATCATTTGAAAGAAGAAAGGATTTCTCTCTTCTCTCTTTCACTCTTCTGGTCTTTCCTGAGATTTTTGCAAATCTTTAAAGCAGTCATAGTCACAGTCATGGTAAGGAGTATGGAAGAAAAGGTTTGGACCTCTATAAACCAGCTCAGTTTTAGGGCCTCAGCTCCCTTAGAGCAGCAGGTACGTTTCTCTTTGGAAAGCTGCTGCAGGGAAAAAAGCAATCAACAGGTCTAGTTCAGCCTAAGTGACGGGAACAACCCAAGTCTTTTCGTGTCTTGACCCTGGAATAATGTATTCTTCCTGACTAGCTGCTATTTATTTTTGCTGTTAGATCATGTATGTACTACTATTTTACAGTTAAGTCATATATGTCTAATTTTGGCTCCTGCTTTGCTTGTATCATTAAAAAAGATTCATAAACATAATTTTATAATTTTTGACTAAAAAAGAAGAGATTGAATATAACTAAAATTAAAAAACATTGTACACTAGAGAATGTTACTAAGAAAGTGAAAAAGTCACAGTAGAATATAATTGCTGACCTCATAAGAATCTTATAATCAGAATGTATAAGGAATTACCACAACTTGAAAGATAAACAGTTCAATAAAAATAGGTAATAAGACTTGAGTAGTTATTTCTTCAAAAGAAATATACAAATGGCAAATCAGCATATGAAAATATTCTCAGCATCAGTCTTTAGGGAAATGCAAATCAATGAGATTCTACTTTGTACCTACTAGGATGGCTATTAAAAAAAGGAAAATGACAAGTGATTATGAAGAGTGGGGAAAGTAGAAACATTGCACATTGCTGGAATTGTAAAATGGTGTCGCTGATGTGAAAAAGAATTTGGAGTTTTCTTAAACAGTTAAACTTTTTTTTAATGTTTTTGACCCAACAATTCTAATCCTACATATATACTCCAGGATTTGAAAACAGGAGCTTAGGCATCTTTATATAAATGTTTGTATTTATGTAAACTTTATTCACAATAGCCAAAAAGGGAACAATCCAAATGTCCATTGATATATGAACAGATAAACAAATTATAGTATATCTATACAATGGAATGCTATTCAGCTATAAAAAGGACTGAAGTATGAATATGTATTGCGGCATGAAGGCACATGAGAAACTTTGCTAAGTGAAAGTAACCAGATACCTAAGGAAAAATATTGTATGATTCTACTTACATGAAATTTTTAGAATAGGAAAATTCATAGAGATGGAAAGTAGATTACAGCAGAAGGGGATAGGTGAGATGAGAGATTATAATACAAAAGAAAAAAAGCTACAAAATACACTAATACAAAAAAAGATAAATAAAGCTTACCTTTGATCTCATTACCTAAGAGAATTGAGTAGCATTATAATTTTGTTTGTTTGTTATAATCTATGCATAATGACCTAGTACAGAAACTCTGATCGTTAGATGTCCTGTGTTTAAATATGCAATATATTATTTACTAATTATATGGCATCTGTTTTCTGAATAATAGAACCCACTTCAGATGGTTGATTTGTAGGTTAAATTCTATATTTTTAGCAATCACCACAGTTCACAGTAAGTCTTCATTAAATGTATATATACAGTATATATACAAAATATTTTATAACATTGGAATTATACTGTATATATTTTTCTCATTTTCTTATATATAAGAAAATTAGTAATGTCCACATAGTATTCCATACTATGCTTGTAGCATTTTTAATCAAATCTTTATTGTTGAATATTTAGCTAGTTAAAATTTTATTGTTATTATTCTTTTAGAAATATTCTGGTGGTCTCCTTGCTTGGTTTCTCCTGGCAGCTGCACTTGAGAAGGGTGGTGTGATTTTGAACCTGCTCAGCCTTGTGGGCTCTTGGATCCTAAGTCACTACACTACACCGAATCAGGCCCCAAACTGCTCTGATCTCCAGGCAATACAGAGGAGTGCTCTTTTCTGTCTGGGTCTTTTCATCCATGTTTGTGAAATTAGACTTTTGGCAGGAAAGATTGCAGGTGCCTTTTCTGCTGAAAGGTTATGATTTTCATATGATCCTTCATTAAGCTATGGATTCCTCCAGCTCCATTGTGGCCTTCCTCAGGGTGATGTGTGCACGCGTTTGAGCGTATGTTTCAGTTTCTATTCTTAGCAGTGTGATCTTTAAAGAAGAAATAGATTGGTGCGTCTGTCTCATCTCAGATGCATGCAGCTCCTGCAGGGTTGTTTGATTGTTCACCAGCCATTCATTCACATTAGAAGCTGTGGCTCACTAAGGAAATAAATGGATGGTGCTCTTCCATCTGATTAAAAACCCCCGGGGATCTCAGACCTGGGGGTTGGTCCTCTTGGGTCACTAAGCTTGGGCTCTGTCTGACTCAGCTATAGATTAGGTCAGGGAAATCTTGGTTTCAGCAGCTCCTTCTCCACTCCACTCCCAGATTCTTTCTTTTGGTTGGGTCAGGGATACATACTATTTGGGCAATGTTGGGTTTTAAAGATGATGAATAACCAACATTCCAGACAAGAAGGTCATTGTTTGCCCTGAAATAGTGAACATGGGTGACTCAACTCTTCTCCAGGAGCTCTCAATTATGGAAGTGTCTGTGAATTACACTGGATATTTGAATATACAAATTCAGATTCTGGGTGTGCAGAGATTTTTATTAAGAACCAAGGGTAGCGCCTTGGTTCTTCATTTTAGAACACTATAGGCACTCATATGCATCCTAAGAGAACACTGACAGTAATAAGATTTGCAAACTCTCAAAGTTTACAAAGGTCAGGCAGATAATGTCAAATGGGTGGGATATGACACACAAGTGCTAATGACTCTGAAGAACAGGAACATCCATACCTATTCACATGGGCAGCCTGTTGTTGTCATATGATAATGCTCGTCTGGTATTGCTGGATATTCGTTTGACTTTTTCAGGGCATTACAAAATCCAGCCTTGCTTGTGAGATAGCTTATTTTTAAACAGTAGCAGCCAATTAAATTTTATTTTAAAAATTGTATTGTGTGCCAATAACTACCTATTGGTCAAGTCCGGCTCTGAATCTATTGAGTTTTCTTGATAACCCTTTAGCCAAACACTCAACTTAAATCAGAAAGATGCCTTTAATAGCCCTCTTGATTAGTAGCATCTCTCTGTCTCAGTGAAGGGAGGCTCTATGGGGTTCTGGATAACATGCAGCTTGGCATGGGCCAATGCACTGTGACTGTCAGGAAACCTGTATCCTGCTAAGGACCAGGTATATGACATTAGGGAAATTCCTTCTGTAGTCACGGTATTCTTTCAGTAAGGTGAGAGGATCTCTGTCATTCTAAGGTCATTCATGAAGAAGAATTATGTAATTAACTATTATCACCTAGCTATTTGAGAAGATTTTGCAGATCCAGATGAAAGTTCACCTTTAATTGATCTTAATAACAACTAGCTCTTCCTCTCCATATTCTCTTATGTCTTCAAAGGTTTGTTTTTGAAGGTTTTTTTTTCTATAAGCTTTTGGGATATTTATTTTTTTCATTATCAAATGACCTTTTATTGAAATTTTCCTTAGCAGGCCTTAACTGGATGGGCACTCCACCGTACAACTATTGATGTCATCAATGATATTGTGAGGGTGACAGCAGTCAACATTACATCTCATGGACTGAGTGGCCCCAATGTCTATTTAAAGGAACCAGAGGGTTCTCCAACTAAAACTCAGTGCTACATCTGTGGGGCTCTGTTGGCAATTCAATCAAAAGTGATATTACCACTGTGCTTAATGTTCTCTGCTTTTTTCTTTTTTTTTTTTCTTTTCTGTCTCTTGACAGTTCCTTGAACACTTTGAAGATGAGGCCAGAGGTTGAAGGCACCATGTCAGTTTGGACCTATCTGTTCTGAGTGATCAGTTTCACTGTCATCCTCAGATCCTTTCAATCACCAGTTGCCTTGGCAATGTAATCACTAGTGATCTTTCGGGAAACAGTTACATTTCCCATTTGGGGGCCAGGGCAGAAGTGGCACTGACTTCCCCACCAGTGCACTGCAGGTATATGACTTTGATCTCATTGGGGTTGCATGTAGGTGGCATGGTAGCGGTAACTGGTGTGATATGGACCCAGATTCTGGGTAACTCAAGAAAGTTGTCCCTTCACCTCCTCTGAGCTGAAAGTCAAAAGCTTTTGGGGTATTTTCTAAGAAGAAAGTATTCTAGAATGAATATTTAGAAGGACTGTGCATATGGATTTTTCCCTCTGTGTATGTCATTTTTTTTGCAAACTGTACACTCTACTATGAGTAAAATATTAAACAAGGAATAGAGTTGAGGTATGGGAGACATTTTGAAATTAAAAAAGTTTCCTACATAGCACCAACAAAACCCTCCAATTGAATCTTTTCTCCCCAAAACATTATTGAGATTTGTTACATACCACAAAATTCACTTTAAAAATGTACAATTAAATGATTTTTAGTATATAGAATTAGAGTTGTGCAATCATTTGAACTATATATCAGAATATTTTTATGTTTTCAGAAAGAGACCCCTTACCCATTATTGGTCACTCAGCATTTCCCCTTCAATCATAACAACCCCTGATCTACTTTCTTTCTATTTAGATTTTCTTATTCTGGATATTTCATATAAATGGAATGATACAAAGTTCATGCATGCTATAATGCTATGACATCTCTTTTTATCGCCAAATACTATTTCATGCATGACTATAACATTTTATCTTTTTATCAGCTGATGAACAACTGGGTCATTTCTATTTTTTTTTTTTTGAAACTAGGTATCGGTATCTTGCCTGGGGTAGTCTCGAACCCCTGAACTCAAGCTATCTCAGGTCTCTTGCCTTCCAGCGCTTGGACTACAGGCACACGCCACTATGCCCGGCTCATTTCTATCGTTATTATTATTGTTGTTATTATTTTGAGACTAGATCTCGCTATTTTGCGGGGTGAACTGCAGGCTCACGTTGCCTGGGTACCACGGACTCCAGCGATCCCCAGCCTGAGCTTCCCAGGTAGCTGGGATTACAGGCGCGCACCACCACGCCCAGCTATTTTTTGAGACTCAGTTTCACTATGTTGCCCTATGCGGGTCTCGAACCCGCGGACTCAAGTGATTCCTAGTTTCAGCTGTGCTCTAGGCTGAGTTTAAAGGCATGTGCCACCGTGCCTGGCTTCATTTCTATTTTTTGACTGTGATAAATAATGCTACTATGAACTTGTATGTAAAGTTTTCGTATGAAGATGTTTTAATTTACTTTGGATATACCTAATTTATGTGTGGAATTCTGGGTTGCGTTATAACTCTTTACCATTTAACATTCCTACCAGTAGTAAATGGGAATTCCATTTTCTTTTCATTTTTGACTACAGTCTTTTTGACTACAGCTTTCCTAGTGAATATGGAGTGGTATCTCATTGTAACATTGATTCTGCCGCGAGTCTGTTTCTGATTGGGCCGCCTTGGTCATATACTCATATACTCATCATTCAACTCATCACTGCGGTCAGTGGAGGTTTATACTGTTACGTGAATTACAGTGAATTACTGGAGCTGGAGGGAAAGAGAAATGCATCCTTGGGAGGCAACCAATCAATATATATAATTTATTTTTTCTTTCTTTCCTTTTATTTATTTATTTTTTTAATTTATAGACTAGGTCTCGCTATGCTACCTGGGGTTGTCCCGAACCCATGGACTCAAGTGATCCTTAGACTCAGCCTCCCAGGTAGCTGGGATTACAGGTGAGTGCCAACACACACTGCTTTTGAGACTCTATTTATGAGACACTATTTTTCTTTCTTTTCTTTTTTCTTTCTTTTTTTTTTTGTTGCTGGAGTAGTTTCAAACCCACAGACTCGAGCGATTCCTAACCTCAGCCTCCCAAGGCTGGGATTAAAGGTGCGCACCATCCTTCGTGGTCTTCAATATATAGTTTCTAGAAGATGGGTTTGCTTGTTTGGTTTCAGTGTTGGAAATATCCTATAGGCAGGGATTGCAATGGTACAGAATAGGAAGGGAAGGAAATCTTGGTTAAGTTTCAGGGAGAAAAATTCAGCAAATAGGTTATTTTAATAAGTTTTATTGAAAATAGGTTTTCCCTTGAAAAATGTAGAAATGGGGCACACACATGCTTACCAACTTATTTTTATTACAGTCTCCTCTTCTTTCTTCACTATCTTCTGGTGAAACGATCAATAGGTTCAGAACACCCTGTCAGAGCCCAAGTCACAAAAGAATTCATTGCAATTGTATTGAGATGTCTCTCTGTCTAAATAGTTGTGACTGGTATAGTTGTTTCTTTTCTACAGAGAATAACATTTTTCTTTGGGATATTTTTGAAATTTGGAATTCCCATTTTTCTACTGGTAGGAATTTTTTTCTCATTTTCATGTCTCTTGAAAGAAAGATTTAGGATTGTACTTTAGAAAGAAAGAAGTAAAAGGAGGGCTCTTTGGTCACTTTGATTCTGAAGGATTATGGGAAAGTGCAGGGCTGGATACTGAGAGGTATTTGTGGGAAACATAATTGGCTCTTTCTCAGTACTTTCTTGACCTGGGCTCCTTTCTTTTGCCTACTCTTTTTCTCCTCTTTTCACATCGGTGATCATATCTGTCACTGAAGTTTTTCTGGCTACTATGGCTGTGTAGAAAGCATCCTCTCCCCTAAATAACTGCTTAAAGCAATCATTTTGCACCCTACTAACAAGAGCTAAAGAGATCTGACAACTAAATGTTATGTCTACCCCTAGACTGAACCTTGTGCTAGAAGGGAAAAATGTTCTAAAAATACATTATTGATTCAACTGACAAAATTGGAATATGGATGGTAGATTAGACAAAAGTATTCATATCAACATACAATTTATTGAAGGTGATAATTGTACTGAGGTTATGTGAGATAATATCCCTCTTCTTAGGAAGTATAGAATGAAATAATTAGGGATAAGCATTAAGGAAAGTGTAGTTAACTTAATTTTAATGATTAACAAATTCATGTACTCATGTATTATTTATTATTTAATGTATATGAAATATATATATGAGAAACAGAGGGGAGAATGACAAAGCAACTGGAGCAAAATGCTCACAATAGTTGAATTTGGGTAAAGGTGTGGGGTATTCTTCACTCTTGATAATTGAAAATATACTAAAATAAAACATTTTGAAAAGCTCATTCAGTTTATATTCTGTTTTGCTCATGATTTTTTATGTCAGGAAGGGTTGGGTAGGGCAGCTTTTGCTTGGGGTCTCTGGTGCAGTTGTCATCAGATGCCAGGAGGGGCTGCAGTCATCTGAGGCTCTGTGGAACTGGGTGTCCAAAGATCTCACATGGCTGCCTGTTGTTGGGGGTGGTAGACCAGAACCAGCTGGACTTCTGAATGACATGCTTCCATGTGACCTCTCTGGTAGGACAGTCTCTGGATAGCTAAATTTCTTACTTTATTTCCATAATGAGAATCCCAAGAGAAAGAGACAGAAGTTCCATAGCCATAAGAGTGACCAAGTCTTGGGAAATTATACAGCATTTCTTTTGTTGCATTCTAGTGATTCTAATAGAGTCACTAAATTACATCTAGGATCTTGAAGTTCATTTTCCAAAGTTCTATAATTGTTTACTAAATGCCAGACACTGTTTTATGTGCTTTATATGTAGTAACTAATTTGATTCTTATTAACAACTCCTCACCTCCCCAATGAAATAATCTTAGAGTTTTTATCTTATTTTATTTTATTTTTGAAACTAAGTCTTACTATTTTTGCCCATGGAACTGCAGGCTCACATTGCCACAGACTCAAGCAATCCCCAGCCTCAGCTTCCCAGTAGCTGGGATTACAGGTGCGCACCACCATGCCCAGCTATTTTTTTTTTTTTTTGGAACTAGGTCTTGCTATGTTGCCCCAGGCAGGACTCAAACCGTGATCCCCAGTCCCAGCCACGCACCATAGGCTGCAGTTTACATGCCACCATGGCTGGCACAGTTTAGAGAAAACTGAGATACAGAAGATAACTTCTCAATATAACCACATTAGTGGAAGAATTAAGATTTAAATCCCGTCTGGTGCTAGAGTCTGTGACCATGACTATTAACCACCATTGTGTTTACATAAAGGTTCCATTTCTGCTACATTTTCTCACAGATAATTCACAATCACTGGCATGCAAATTCCCAGAATACATTAGAAATCATGAACACAATTCTTTTCTTCTCAGTTCTGATTTTTTGCACAGAAAAATTTTTTTTGGAAAAATGATTGAAAGAATTGCTTGGAAGAAAAATAATGCTTTTCTTCCAATTATTCATCTGTTTAGATCTTTTACTTTCCAGGTCTTGAGCAAGCCTTTCCGGACCATCCAACTCTGGGGTGAGTGCTTCTATGTACACACACATCACTTGGTGTTTAGTAGTTACAGCTCTTTTAATTCACCTGTTGTCCTGATGTTGACTGTCTTCATCGTACTGTAGGTACCCAGAGTGTCAGGATATACCAGCGCCTGTTATATAGATGTAAATAAATACAAGCTTATCTCTTACACTCACTTTTACATATAATGACCATATTTCTCATACACACATCTGACCAAGATACTCTCCTGACATATGCAAAATCTGTCACCGTCACTCTGGCCCACACACAATCACTGTGGCTTATTTCCCATGCTCAGTCTCCGTCACATTCCTCAAACACCATCATTAACACAATCCCACCACGCACAATTACTGAGACACATCTCCAGTCCTCAATCACTGTCACATACTGTTTTTCACACAATCATGGTCACCATCTGTACTCTTACAACAGGATGTCTAC
This sequence comes from Uropsilus gracilis, assembly GCA_004024945.1. NCBI lineage: Eukaryota > Metazoa > Chordata > Mammalia > Eulipotyphla > Talpidae > Uropsilus > Uropsilus gracilis. The sequence goes on from PVHY01004573.1 coordinate 10,187, forward strand.
TTGCCTACAAATGGAGTTAAGACGATTATAGCTTTATTTTTCATACACGCTTTCACATACTTTATTTTTCACACACGCTTTCTGCACATTCACCGATGACCCCTAACATGTACAATTCTGGTCACACTGTGTCCACTGTCCTCTTCCCATTCTCCCTTGACACCATTTACTACCACGCCCTTTCTAACACACACACACACACACGCACGCACACATACATACACACACACACTCGCACTCTCACTGTCAAGCGATTGGAGGAGCTCAGTTTTGGGGGTCCGGGCCCTGGGTCAGCCTCGGAATCTCAGCCCAGGCCAGACGGCCCCGCCCCACCCCGCCCCCTCATGCATATGCATCACCTCAGCCTCGCAGCCCGGCCCCCAGACGGCCATTTGTAGCAGCGCTGGAGGCTGCGTTCAGCAGGCGCTGCGGGGACGGGTAGAGGAGCTCGACCCCCGGCCGCTGCCGCCCCTGGCCCTTACGGTCACCCGGCTGCTCCGCGCGTCGGGCGGGACCCGGCCAGCCCGAGCGTCGCGCTGCCGCTCACACCGACCCTTCCGGCAGCTCCCGGCGCCCGGGACCCCCGCCCGGCCGCTCGCCGGCAGCCCGCCGGCCGCACACGTCTCCGGAGCCGGGCCTAGGGCGGGCGGCGGCTCGGCGTGGCCGGGCTGGGCTCTGCGGCGTCCCCATGGCCGCGGCCGGTTGGCGGGACGGCTCCGGCCAGGAGAAGTACCGGCTCGTGGTGGTCGGCGGGGGCGGCGTGGGCAAGTCGGCGCTCACCATCCAGTTCATCCAGGTGCCTGAGGCGGGCCTGCCGGGGGCGCCGGGGCGGCGGCGGGCGGGGGCTCGGGCTACCTGTGGCGGGGCGGCCGTCGCGACCCCGCCCCGGAGGCGCCGCGCGGGCCCGGGGCGAACGGGGGGCGCCGGGGTGCTCGGCCCTGCTGCCCCGAGGCGTCGCGCTGCTGCCCGCCGGGCGCCCGGCTGGCGTCCGGGGAGCCGGGCTTCTCAGGAATGTGGCCGGAGGGCGGAGCTGGCTGGGTGGGAAGCGCCGACCCACCTTATCGCTCCGGCCGGGGCCCGAGCCCTCGGGAGAGGCAGCGCCGCTGCGCCGGGCTTCCTGCCGCGAGGGCCCGGGCGTCTGGCGCTAGGCTGGAGCCCCCAGCGCCAGGTTCCCAGCCGCCCCGGCCTCCTTGCACTGTCGGTGCGATCGTGGTGCCAACTTGGCCGCCCCTCCGCGTGGTCTGCGAGCTTCTCCGCGCACAGAACCCGGCTGCCCGCTTTGAGCGGTGTGTTCTCTTTGTGTGTGTGCGTGCTTTTCTTTTTAAGTGATCTCTTAGGTAATAGGTCCGGTGGGAGTGTGGGATAATACCCCAGGGAAGTACTGGCTTCGAGGAAGTTAAGAAGGTTCTCCAATAAGGTTGACACCATTTCCTAGGACTTTCTGGTGCCTTCCTGATCTCTCGCTGTGCCAAGGTGAAGTTGGGGGTGGACCAGGCTAGGCGATAACCCGTAGAAGTGTGGTACGTTTTGTGAAGTGTGAGTTCTTACTACCCACACCCACCCCCCACCCTCTGGTTGCTGAAAGCGGAAAGTCAGGGTTTGTGGTAGGGAGGTGAAATTCTTCATTCTTAGGATTTGCACTTGCTAAGAAGGTTGAGTGATCTTTTGTGTGTGGGGGGAGGGTGGAGGGGTTGTAGAAAACCCCAGATATTTTCCTCCTTTTGTGAACCTAAAAGATGTGGCATATATTGGGGGAGAACGAAGGTACCCTGTTTTAACAGGGAACAAAGATATTCTTAGTGTAGAAGGAATACTCATGATGCTTTGGTGAAGTATTTATTTCTGGTTTCCGTTCTACCCATTTGGTATCAACTGTATTACTTGAAGGACTTATTTCATCTCACTTAATGTATATAGCGACATTAAAATACAGAGTACTGAAACATAAATGTGGTTGTTAGTGTGCACATTGACTCAGTGAGCAATAATTGCTGTTATACTATTTCATGGCATTAAAAAATGCTGCTAAAACCTTTGTATCCAGGAAGAGAAGCTGTTTTGTATAATGAGCATTTACAGTATGCTCATTAGTGGGTTAAAAGAAAAATCACACTGCCTAAGAGGTGAGATTGGTTTAAGTTTAGCAGACTGCAAAATCAGGGATGCTGTCATGTTGCTATTTCCTTAGAACCAATAGAAACTTTTATTGATGGCAAAGTGAAACAATTTATAGCTAACACTTTGGCGACTGGCCTTGAAGAGTGAAAGAAAGATCCTCGGTTCCAGGTGAGAGATAAATGTTACCAGAAGAGTTTAAATCACAACTATCTCCCCCCCTCCCCCTCCCAGAGGAACCATCTGAATGTGTTTGAATCTGTAACTTCATTAAGATTTTGGATCCTTTTTTAGGAAATAGTATTGGAAACCACTAAGATAACGGTTAGTTGCTATCTTTCCAATGACTTTCTAGAATTCATGTGTTAATACTTAGTAGTACTTTCTCAGTAGTTCTGTATATGCTGTGTGCGCTAAGTGGTATAAAAAAGTAAATGAGGCATGTATATGTGAGAAGGACATGTATATACAGAGAGGGTGAAAGTTTTGAGTCATAACACTTGAGTGCCTGCCTATATTGCTAGCAATTATTGCCTGTGACATTGCCAACATATTTATCTTCTCTGAGCCTTAATCTTCGCTTTGGTAAAATGGGATTGATCACACCTTTTTTTATAACCCTTTACGTTATGGGACTGTTCTTAGCATCCTTACTGTCATGTATGTGCACATTTAATGAAGGCTAGTGTTATATGGGTGTATGTACAGTTCTGTAACACATTTGTGTGTACAAGTATTCAGAATCAGAAAAGAATTGATATACTGTACTATTTGTAAATCTAGTGGTGGGAAAGAAGATATATCATATTTAAGAATGGGGGAGTCTTAGGCTAACTGAGCAGGCAAGTTGGGCAGTGGCATGGGCAGCAAATTTGAGGCTACTGAAAGGGAGGAACTTAGGTTCTGATTTTTAAGAGCTTTTGTGGGGAGGCATAGTCTAGACCACCTGGATGGAAGCTAAGCTCTGCCACTTGTTGCATGTGTGCTCTTAGGCAAATTAAACCTCTGCGTAATTCAGCTCTCCTCATCTGTAAACTGGGGAAATACCAAGTACTGTATAGTATTGTTATGAAAGAAAATGAATTAATGCACGTTTAGGGCTAAGAACAATGTCCAATGCTTAGTAAGGCTGTGCACATTGTTGTTGTCATTATTTTACTAATCTTAGATTATAGCTTGGAAGTGACTGTTTATCATCTACACTTAATTGAGCTATTTATTGTCTGACTCCTGGGAAATTAAAATTCACTCTGCTGTGATTGTCTAGCAATAGTAATTGGAGGGAGAGGAGATGGCAGAAGCATAATCATCTTAACAAATGGAAGTCACTTCTCTAGGTAGGAGGTCAGGATGGCACAAATTGGTTTTATTTATTGCTTTAGACTACTGAAATATGATGCTGTTTTTATAGTGTTCACATAAGTGTGAATTTTTCTATTCTATAATCGAGAAGAAAAAAATAAAAATTTGGGAATGTTGAACTTAATAGTAACTTTACCTTTAGCCCTGCTTTTCTTTACTCTTATATTGTTAACTAAAGGCACATGCAAAGCTGTAAAACCAGGAGGTTAAGATACAAGTTCTTCCTGAGGTGCCTTTTTCTCTTTAAAATTAAAGATAATATTATAAAATGTCCACGATAAAAATATAAGATATTTTATTATTAAAAGTATGTATGAATATATCACTTACTCATTTCTGTTCAGTTTCTTGAAAAACATTTTAAGTTATTGATAAATAGAATGCCTACATTATGAGTAAACTTTAGTTAGGAAATGAATTTAAGGTTGTGTAAGTGAAATGAAGAAAGTATTGGATATCTGAGTTCTAGGTCTCTTTACTCGGGTGACACTGGGTAATATTTAAGTATTTCTTAATCTCTTCAAGGTTCCTACTCCATGATAAATTGGAACTGAGTGAGCAAATCTATCATTTTTAAATTCTAGGTTCTTTTTAAAATTTTGGGTTAAGTTTCTTTGGTTCTTCAATTTCCTCATATGAAAAGGGAGACTATTAATAGTACTCCTGGTTTTTGGGAGCAAATAATATGTACTTGCCATTCTGCACAGTGCCCGCTATAGAGTAATCAATAACATTTACTGGGTTTTTTGTGTGTATTGCTCCTATTCTGCAGCTTATTTTTCCAAAATTTGTGGTATTTTGACACATATATATTTGATTTTATGCTCTAAATCTTCAAGCTATCTTCCCATCCCAGAATCATACTCCCCTCTGGACTTCTGTGTGGTTATGCATGTTGGTTCCATTTTGAGTTTGGTAAACTTTTTTTCGATTGAGATTTGATTAGAAAATAATGAAATAATCATCGGGATTTTTGGTTAATGTCATATCTCGTAACTCTGAGAAGACATAATATATGTATTTTACATAATTAAAAAAGAGGAATTCCCCAGCTTCTGTTCTTTGTTTAGCATCCTACCTTTTTAATTTGGCAGTTTGTCAGGTTTTAAACTAGATAGGGGGTAGCTCATTTCTCATGTATTGAGTATTAGCTTTAACGACCTGTTAGTCTGGAGGTGATTCAGATACTGCTTTTTTTTCCAGAGTTTGTCTTGCTAAGTGCCTTTTGTGATTGCCTTTTCCAGGGACAGAGCCACTGTTTGTGTTAATAGTTAATTGATGTGGTCGAAGGTTGTAAGTTTAGATTTCTGAATTGTTTTGTTGCTTCAGCCTGGACTCCTGCTGCAGTTAGAAATCACTTTAAAATGACTTTTATCTGTGAATTTGAGACTGTCCTGTGGTTAGCTTTAATGTTCAAATAGTTTACATTCTTGGCATTGAAGAACAAGACACCTCTCCTAAAAGTGGGACTAACTGCAGATTTCCTAATTTTGGTAACAATTGAATTGATTCCCCTGGCAGCCCCTAGGTAACAAATGTTTGTCATTCAAAGAAGATCACACTCATAGAGGATTACTGCTTTTGTCAAAGGAGAAGCAGAAGGAAAATTCTGAAAGGTTCTTAAAACTCGTGTGTGTGTGTGTGTGTGTGTGTGTGTGTGTGTGTGTGTGTGTGTGTGTCTTGGTTTGGGGAAGGATCTAGTGGGAACTTTTCTGTTGAGTAGGTCAGAAATCTTGCTTTGCCTTTATATAATACCATTTGAAGGCAAAGTGATGACAGGCTTGTGTATGCTGGAATAGGATTTTAGATTCATTTGTATTGCAGAAATATCTTGGGTCTTAGCTTTGAAATGAAAGTATTTTAATTCAGTTGGGAAAATAAATTGGTAACTTTACAAGTGGGGGAGAGGTCAGGTAAAAGATTTTCTTTTTGCAATATCTGTTTTTTGAATTAAAATTGACCTCATAAAATTGAAACATTTTGTGATGTAAACATTTATTCCCTTTTTGGGGGGGGGGGTGAGAAATAGCAGAAGTGCAGAAGTGTCTGTAGGGTATTGATTCTTTGCTCTCTTACTAACAAAGTAATAATGAGCAAAAGACTGTCACTTGGCCTGTAGACAATGTAGAGTTAATAGTAATTGAATCTTCCTGAAAGACCTTGATCTTGAATTACTTTGAGTAGAGCCTCTGAGTCTGTTTGGGATTGAAACTTAGTTTAAAGTGCTATCTTTGGCAGGCCTTGATTTATTTTGTTTCACAAAGAACAGTGTATCTCAGGTTTTCTTGGAAAAAAAAAACCAAAAAAACAAAGACTTATATATTGTTATTTTCTGTGTGGTTTTGAAAGAAACAAAAATATACAAGTTTCTAAAATATGCTACTGAGGACATAATTAGATTGAATTCTTTGATTCATTGTGAATCATATTTTAGTGTTTTATAACAGCCACTTGACTGTTTATTGACTACATAGCATTGCATAGCAAGAAGTCATTAAATTACAAATAAAATTGTCATAACATTTGTATGCCTTAGATTAATATTATTTATAGAACCTTATCTTGTCACCTCATAGAGTGATTTTCTTCCCAGGGGAAAGAGCTTCCTATATAAGTAATTGTTTAGTACTAGAAGTTTGAATGTAGATGTCAAAAAGGCATCTGATGTTGTCTTTGTTTTTTTCAACTTTACCCAGATTTCCCAAATGCTAACTTTTTGCCATATTTGCTTTATCCTGCCTGTCTATCCCATATGGGTACTCTATTTTCTAAATCATTTGAGTATAAATTGAAGACAGTGACCCTTATTTTTAAAATGCTCCATGTGCATTTCCTTTTTCCTTTTTTTTTTTTTTTTTTTTTTTTTTTTTTTTTTTTTTTTTTTTTTTTTTTTTTTTTTTGAGACTAGGCCTCCCTATTTTTGCCCGTGGAACCACAAGCTCACGTTGCCCGGGGTACCACAGACTCAAGTAATCCCCAGCCTCAGCTTCCCAGGTAGCTAGAATTACAGGTGCACACCACCACCCCCAGCTATTTTTTTGGAACTAGGAATTCGAACCGTGATCCCCAGTCCCAGCCATCCTCCATAGGCTGGCGCTTACAGGCATGTGCTACCGTGCCTGGCTCCTTTTTTTTTTTTTTTTTTTTTGATAATTGTTTGCTTACATAGCTCAAGTCTATGGGCATGGTCCTCCTCCTTTCTCCCCTTCCCCTGGTCACCCCTCTGGTCACTCCAGTTCCTTTCTTGTTGTCAGTTGTTGGTTGGTTGGTGATTGGCCTTTTGGTCTCTGTGTTCTTTCTGAAGCACTGTCCTCCTAGTTGAAGTCCTGCATTCCTGGGGGACCAGCAACCTAGGCTTATCAGTTCTTCATGAATATCCTTAGGGCAAATGGCCTTTATGAGCATGTCTGCGAACCTCCTTTTGATCTGGTGTGTAGAGTGGCTCCCCACATTTCCCACTGACATTTCTTTGTGGAGTTGTTCCTCCATTGAGATGGGGGGGGGGTCTCCTTGCTCATGTTGACAGTGTCTTTGGGTGGAGAGCCTAGCCCTGGCGTCAGAAATGTTGTCGGTGTTTCCTGGTGACACGTCTTCACTCTCGTCCACAACTGTCTTGTGTCTCAAGAGTTCCAACCGTGCTCTTTTTTGGGCAGGTGATGGGTGTGTTCACGACCTTTATTTCTCTGTCTCTTCGAGAATATCCGAAGAGTTTATCTTACTATTTTTCTCATTCAAGCAGAGGAATGGCTGCGGTGGGAATGAACCAGTGGGGACCACCCCTGCCTGCCCCTTGCCCCAGCTGTGTCCGGTGCCTCCCATTCCGGCTGCGAAACCGGAAGGGAGTGTGGCCCCTCCCATGCGGACCCGGAGGTGGAGAGGGGTGGAAGGAGCCCCGGGCCCATGGAGGTCCCTGGGTCACCCTGGCTTCCCCCCCCTTCAGAGAGCGGCTTACCTACTCCCCATGCACTCTGTGCTGGATAGTGCCCCTTTGCCGAGGTCTCCTCTCCAGTCTGTGGACTCTGTAGAGGGTGTGGCCCCTCCCACCTGGACACGGAGGTGGAGAGGGGCGGGAGGGAGCCCCTGGCCGCATGGAGGGAGGTCCCTGAGTTACCCCGGCTTCTCCTGGCAGAGAGCGGCTTACCCACCTGCATTTCCTTAAAAGGGGCATTTGCTTATAAAAGTAAAGAACTAAAACCAGAAATTAACATCAATATTTGATTTAACATGCAGCACATTTTCAGTTACCAATTGTTTCAATAATGCCGAATGCAAAAGAAAGTCTCAGATTATGCAGTACATTGTTTCATGTCCTTAGTTTGTAATAGTTCTTCAGTCTTTGTGTTTTATGACAAGAACACTTTTGAAGAGTACTTGTTATTTGTAGAATTCACTCATTTTTGATTTAATTGTAATTTGATTCAGGTTATGGATGAGGGTTAAGAATAACAAATAAATGTGTTCTCTGTGTGTTGTATAAGGTAGCTGTTGATTTGACTACATATATGTTTACTTTTTGGCTCAGTAATCTTAAATATAGGAATTTACCCTGAAGATAGACTGTATTTCATATAACAGTATGAAAATACACACACATGAAGTCACAACGCTGTTTGTACTTTAAAAAATTATGAATAGCTGGGCACGGTGGTGTGCGCCTTTAATTGCAGCCTACAAAACGAGGTCGAGAATGAGACTGGG
>PVHY01004573.1:18461-92763 GCA_004024945.1 Uropsilus gracilis
GGCACATTCTCCCAGTGGGGCATTATGCAACCTTTTTTTTTTTTTTTTGAGACTTGGTCTCCCTATTTTTACCCTTGGAACCGCAGGCTCTCATTGCCCGGGGTACCACAGACTCAAGCAATCCCCAGCCTCAGCTTCCCAGGTAGCTGGGATTACAGGTACATGCCACCATGCCCAGCTATTTTTTTGGAACTAGGTCTCGCTACGTGCCCCCAGTGGGACTCGAACCTCGATCCCTAGCCCCGGCCACTTCATAGGCTGAAGCTTACAAGCATTATGCAACTTTTATAAAAAGAGTCAGAGAAGAGTCTATGAAGTGATTTGGTTCAGTGAAAAATACAAAGTGCAGAATATGTATTGAATACTATGTTCTACATAAGAAAGAAGGGGAAATGAAAAAAATACATATGGCTGACTGGACTCTGGTGCCCAGACTGCCTGCTTGGCGTGTGGAGACTTTGTTGGTGAATGTCAAGTCAGCCCTCCTGGAATGACTTTGAGTTGGCACAGTGCCCTGAAATGTTCAGGTCATTGCAGTAATCTTGACCAGAAGATGAGAAAATTCTTGAAGAAAGTACATGAAAAGAGGACCAAGAGTGGGGAGTATGACAGTGCAATATGAACAGACATTTTAACTCTGCAGAGAAATTTGAATGACAGTTTATATTTTCATTGAATGTCTTGACTGAGAGATGACTTAAAGACTCTTACTTGATAAATCAGAGTCCTGTCTCATTTGATCTCCAGAATCCTGTGATAGGAAAATGACCCAAGTGAAATGAAGCTGTAGAAAAGTACAGAAAGCCTGGGTTCTGACTAGTTGTTGGGCAGAGCCATCCCTACTCTTGTCAGTGACAAACCTGACTTCTGACATATTTCTTCTTATTCCCTAGCACCACACAACTTATCTCCCCCAATAAAATAATTGGTTTTAAAAAAAGAAAAAGAAAATACATATGTATTTGTTTGTTGGGACAAAAATAACACAGGATGGATAAATCAGATTAAGGAGGTTATTACCTATTTCTAGGGTTGGTGGTTGACCCTTCTGAAGATCCTTTTGAACTTTTGGAACCATGTTAATGTTTCACGTACTCAGTATACAAACAGCAAACACACAACACAATCAAGTGAAGGAGAAAAACCACCCTAAGGTGGAATACAAACAGATAAATAATCTGAATCTCCTTCCAAATGAATAACTGAAAAGGGGGAGGGGAGTTTAAAAAAAAAAAAAAACACCCTAATTTGAATAACTTGAACAGGGCTTTGGACTATGTCCTCAGATAAAAACAAAAAGAGTTCAAAACAAGCTTTGAACTAATAGACTCTTTTGGGGGAGGAGATTTTTGCAAATCTCAGGCCTGGGTTTGCAATTTTGAAACAATTTTTTTGTACTAGAATTAAGCAAGTAAGTGACTGTATTGTGAAAAATGGGAGTGAAGTTTCTTACTGGTGAAGGGAGTTACAAATATGTAAAAGGGAAAGAATGAATTAGAACTCTAATGCTTGATAAAAATGAAAATATTGGTGCAAACGCATGGTTTTATAAGTTTATAACAAGTAGATACAGAAATATATATATAAATGTATATATATAAGCTATATATATGTATATATATAAACTATATATATACATATATAAACTATATATATATACATTTATATATATATATGTGTGTGTGTGTGTAAACATGCACACAAGTACTTTTTCCCCCAGCATCTGTTTGAGAGTGCCAGAGAACACCTAGTGCCAGATCTGGATTTCTGGACACCATTTTCCGTTAAGGGAACTTTTGAGAAGTGTCAACTCCCATGTCTTTGGTAGGGAAAATAGAAGATGAGCTTGGAGCATCTTGTGGTGCCAGAAAAGTAAGGAAATATTGAGACAAAATGATGATGGCATATCAAGGAGAGATAGCCAACTTGAAAGAATTCTCTGGTTAACCTCTTTGGAGTATCAAAATAAATAATGTTAGTAATTGATTATTGCCCATAAATAAAATAAGAATCTGAATCCATAATGTTAAAAATAAAGGAGGAAAGAAAAGTCTTTCCTCTAACAGGATTCTGACTAAAAGCATGTAGAAGAAATGGTGGAATTAGAAAATTACTATTTAGCAGTCATACCAGTTGATTTAGGTAAGAATCATAAATAGATATTTAAACCAGGGGTAGAAGTTTGAGATTAGTATTTACCCATAGGATTTTAACTATCAAAGGGGAAATAACTACAAGGGAAAAAAATGGCAGCTAACATACTGTGACCAGGTATGTTAAAATCTCTGCTGTTGTCCCAGCAACATAAGCAGTTTGTTTTTCTCAGTTATCCCTACAAGATTTGTTCTCAGTCACCTGGCTATTTACTGAATGAAATTAACTCTAAAGGAACTAAGCTGAGGCAAAGGGGTGATCGATTTCCTGTTTAAGGAGAAACTTTCTGCTTAATTTTGTCAGTTGTCTTCTCAGGGAAGGTTGGTAAATTAAAATAACACCAATACAGATTTGGCCATGGTGTAATTGCCACCCTTTCCACTAATCTTTTTATTTCGCTATAGAGATGAATTTTTTTTGGTGTTCTCAGAAAAATTTTCTGAATTTTTTAATGTTTTTGAAAGGTAGATTCTCTTTTCTATTTGGATTTACCTGAAAATCATTCATATTCTTAAACTAGTTAGATTACCAGGATAACATTTTATCCTCAGTGTTGGAAAATGAGAAACTTCACAGCTTTGTTTTCATCCACCCCTTTGATAAATTTAGCATTTTTATTTAAAACAACCAAAGGTGTGGGTCATTGCAGTTTTAAAAAGATTATATTTTATCTTTTCTGTTTTCCTTATAATTAAAACAGTAACCTCTGGCTACATTTTATTGCTTTTATTTCCCATTTCTATTCTGACTGGCTTTACTGCTGACAATAGCCCTCATTAACAGCTATTTATTATTTTTTATTGTGATATACAGAACACTTTTAAGTAATTTTTACTGAAAATATAATCTAAGATTACATACCTTTGTATGATAGTCATTATAATCTAAGATTATATTTAACTTTGTATGCTAAGTAGTCATTTGGTTGTATATAAAATTCTTGGTCTCATGTTTTTGTATTAAAATATTTGTGACTTAGTGTGTCTACTGTGTCTTTATCTTGGCCTTAAGTTTCTATTCTGTAAAAAAAACTTGTTTTCTTTTTTTAAAAATTTATTTATTTATATATATTTCACATCATTTCAGTCTGAAAAACTTGTTTTCTATTTGTAGCTGCATATCATCTTAGCATTGTAAGACTGGTTTTGCATTGATCCCTTTGATATGAAGTCTTGCTCTTTTTATTCATAATGGTTTGTAATTTTAGTTTGAATATGCTTTTAATTTTTAAGCACTTTAAATCTGGGGAGAAACGGAATGGATCCTTTTGTAGATTTCTAGCTTTGTTGGGTTATGGTCAAGGAGTGTGACCTATAAATTGTATTTTGGAACATTAAGAGTTTTTAATGGCTAAATGTACCCTTGATTTTTGTAAGTGTTCCAAGAAAATATGTGAAGATGAGTATTTATTTGTAACTTAAAAGATGCAGAATTTTACACCAGTCTGTTGTAGTGGAACATATTAATTGTATTATTAAATCTTACATATCATTCTTTTTTTTCCCTTCCCTGTTTTTAGCCCGTGAAACTGAAATGTATTTTATTAAATCTCATGAAGACTGTGTATTTAAATTTTTTCCTTGCGTTTTAAATTTTGCAGCTTTATTCTTAGGCATATAAAATGTTAAGATGATTGAATCTTTCTGCCTTTTATAGCTAAATACTATAAGCCTTTCACAAAGTATTACTTTAAATTTCATCTTGTGAAATTTATGTTGTCATTTCTACTTCTTGTTGATATCTGTTGACATCACTTTTATTTTACATTTTATATATAGTATGTAATATAATCTTAATTAAATCAGTCTCTATCTTTTAGTAGAAAAACTACTCATTTACATTTATTGTATACTTTTGTTATGTATTGTGAAACAATCTAGGAATATTGTTTTTATTTTCATCCTTTTAATAGTTTTATAGTCTTTATTTTTAACCTTTATTTATTCAGACTTGGTTACTTCTTTTTAAAAATCATGTTATAGCCCCTGCGTTGAATGTAAAAAGTAGAGATTATTTTAAAAGTAGAAGTTGTTTCTGAGGAACTTACTGTAGTTGCCTTAGTCACTGCCATAAGTACTCTCTGAAATTAAACACCACAGCTACCATGTTTTGTTTTTTGAAATGGTGTCCTAGACCTGGAGAAATTCTTAACTGCTTCTCTGAGAAAAGGCAGCTTGGAAGTAGTGTAAAAGAGTCCTTGTCAGCCAAGACAATGTAGATCTCGGCTCTGCCACTCTACAACCATGACTTTGAACAAGACAGCCATTCTGTGTCTGGTTCACTTTGGCATTATTATTTTAAAGCCTGTAAACACTATATTGTTCACAAGTAAAACAAGTATGTCAGTGAAGAATTTCATAGATTTGGAATATTTTAACTAATTGTCTACTCTTAATTGTAGCCTTCACATTTAGATTTTGAGTGTCATAGACAAATATCTTTGTTACACAGAAGTAAACTCATAGCCAGATATTTGTTACTATTTTTTTAATAGCATGTATTACATCTTGAACAGCGTATAGTAAAAGCTTGAAGGAAAAAGTCTTAGGAAGATGAGTTGTATCCACTGTGGTTCCATAGCAATTTGCTCTAAAGAGGGCAGAAATGAATCAACTTTCATTTTGTATGTCAGTTTTTTAAAATAATAAGATTATATGTGGCATATGTACATTTGAATCTTGAGTTTTAGAAGTTTTAGCAGTTGATCCATGATGTTTAGTTTTATGTAAAATAGTCTTTGGAGAAGATAGTCCAATTTTAATTTCTTTTTGGAAATTCTGATTCAGGAAATGTCAAATAGTCTGAGAACAAGGTCTTAAAGATTTATTACTTTTATTTACTGGTGTGTTTTCTCTTAATACATTGTGTTTCATGTTCACATGTGTTTGAGACTACAACAGTAAGCAGTTTGTTAGCTGAGAGGAACAAATAGTGAATAGTCAAGTTGAACTGCAAAGATTTGAGATTCAGAAATCTTTTGGAAAGGATTTGTGACTGTTACATTTGTAATTTTGTTTCTTTTGTCTCCAAAATCAAGGTGTCAGCTAGTGTAGGGAGATGCATCTTATATATCTGTGTAAAGGTGTGTGCAAACACATGCAAGGAGTGGATTTAAATTAAAGGATTTGTGGGTTTTGAGAGTCAAAAAAAATGGAGATAAAATGTAAAACAATGATGTAGATCTGTGATAATTTACTGCTTATTGAATTGTTATAGCAGAATCTTTTAACATTATGTGATTTTATTATTTTTATATAGTGGTATAGAATTTGCCTGCCACTAATTAGCTACTTTTTAATCACCAAATTACTTAATGCAGATAACCACTGCTGTACTTTCTGGTTGAACATTTTTGTACTTATTTTCAAAGTTAAGGATGGAGCAGGATTTTTTTTTTTTTTCTTCTTTGAGACTAGGTCTTGCTATTTTTGCCTATGGAACCCCGCAGGCTTACATTGCTTGGGGTACTACAGGGTCAAGCAATCCCCAGTCTCAGCTTCCCATGTAGCTGGGATTAAAGGTGTACGCCACCGCACCCAGCTATTTTTTGGGACAAGTTCTCGCTGTGTTGCCCCGAGCGGGACGCGAACCATGATCCCTAGCCTCAGCCGCTTCATAGGCTGAAGCTTACAGGCACGAGCCACTGTGCCCGGCTTGGAGCAGGAGTTTTTAAGATTGTGTATTAGAAATTCATACTTCATAAAATATTGATTCTTGGGCTATTTCTTCATTATGAAGACTGAGAGTTTCTATGATCATAATTTTAGCAGGTATTAAAATAGTATAGAAACTATCTTCTGCTATAATATTAGATGGTGATTCTCAAATTTTAATTTTTCATATAAAGACATAGACTGATGTTTTATTTTTCTTCTTCTTCAAATGTTGCAAATTATGTCAGATTTCTGTGTAGTAGAGAGAGTTTTAGGAAAGAACCATTCATTGGTTCCTAACGTAACCCAGGTCAGATGAAGTTGTATGGAGTTGAAGTTGTATTATTTTAGTTTGTTTTTTTAGATGAATACTACATGCTACACAGCTGTTGCTCCAACAGCTTTTTACAGCTGTCTTACTGGCCTGTCACAAAATACCCTGCATTCCTTTAAAAAAAAAGAACCCCTTGTAATATTCTGTATTACTTAAAATTAATTCTGGTAATTGCTCTAATGGTTTTTCTTCACTTGAATATATACCATAGCTTTTAACTTAGAATATTATTTAAATGGATTATTAATAAAAAATTAAGTCTTGTTTTCTCATTTTTTTGTTGTGGGATAAAGGAGTTGTGAATAAAACATTGAAAAAAACCACCCAAATTGTTTAAATAATGTCCCCAAATAAGTAGTTGGCGCCTGAATAATGAAACTGATGTCTTCTAATTTCTTTTAACCTCAACTTGATGTTGTTTTCCATAGAACAGTAAGATGAAAAGAACTTATGTTCGTAATTTTAGTTTATGTTTTTGGTAAAGTGGTTGGACTTCATTTTCCTAGTGTCAGTTCATTTTCCTAATTTCTATAATAACTGAATTGTAATAAAAACTTTAGATTTTGTCTTTTAATAAGGAACAGGGACTTATGTTTATTTGGAATTAATGATGTGCACATATACAGATATACATACGCAGATACATAGGAGTGTCTGTTCTGTTAGGCACCATGCTAAAGGCTTTCGAAACATTGCTTTATTAAGTCTTTACAGTTGCTTGTTTATTGTTTCTAATTTACAGATATGAAAATAGGTTCATATTTGCTCAGAGGTTAAGTAATTTGCTCAGGATTACATTATAATGGCTAAGAAGGGACTTGAATCCATATTTTCTAATTACAAAGTACAAAGAGACTATATTATACTACCTTCCCCAAATAACATTAAAGACTTACCTTAATAATGAACTTTTCCAGGCACTTATTTTCTAAAAATCATCAGGTTATTGAAGCATTTCTCCTGAGTTGAAATCAGAAGAGGTGGGCTCGACGAGGGAATGAAGTTAAGGATTTTTTCTTCCCTTTCTGTCCTCATCTGCCTCCTGTGATCTTCCCATTCTCTATGTGCTACGTTGGTGACTGTTCATTTAAGTGTCAACCCTTTAGACATACCTGTTTGAAACTGTTTCTGGAAAAACACAGTTTGATCAAATTTAGTTAAAATCTGTGTGAAAACTGCACCCATGATTCCTGAAGCTTTATCTTTTTCCACTTAAGTCATTTTTGCATGGTTGTCTTTCTGGATGTGACTCAGGCTTCATCTCTAGCAAAGCTTTCCTGAGGGACAATCCAGTTTGGACTGGGTGCCTTTACCATATACTATGCATTCCTTTTCAGGACACTTTCAGAATAAGTTGCAAAAATGAAGCCCCTTTAGTGTTTCCTAAAGAACAAAAAAAAAAAAAGAGGGAGTCTTTTATATATAACTTTAGTGTAGGTATCAGAATCAGGAAATTATTATTATCTTGTATTACTCACATTTCACCAGTTGTTTCAATGTCATTGATAACACAAGACAATATATTCTTTTGTTCCAAAATTGTACATTGTACTTATTTCTCTTATAGTTATTTGTAAAATAACCCAAATTTGGGTTTCTCGCATGTCTTCTTATATTGGAATCAAATTATGTAGTTTTGGCAAAAATAATCAGAAATGTCTTTCTCTGGGACATCATATTAAAGAGGCACATGTTGTTTATCTTACTCATTACAGATGATGTGAAATCTGATCACTTGGTTAACCACTGAAAAATTACTGCTGTTGCCTTTGTAATTAATATCTTGTGGGTAGAGCTATGAGACCAGGTTAACAACTAGTTGTTTCTGAGGTTGTGTCTTTCTCAACTCTTCTTCTGTCTTATTTTTTTTCTCTATTACACTCTATTCTCCAGTTTGTGCTTTATGACATGATTATTTTTTCTGATGTGTACAAAGAACTCTTGCCACATACTGTTACTTAGGTTCAAAAGCCCCTAGTTACTACATTGTTTCATTCAGTAAAAGGATTTACACTACTGGAACTTAGTTTCTTCATCTATGCAATAAAGGGACATATTATATCCAAGGTCTTTTCCAATTCCAATGTCCTATGCACATGAGTTTAAAAAAAATAGTTATATATCTAGTTTGAACTTTCTCTTAAGGTGTTCTTTTTTTCTCCTAAGGTTTTTAGAGTTGTATTCATTCTTTTTCTTGTATAACATATGAATGTCTCATCAGTGTAGCTAGTGATAGAACAGTTCATACTTCTATTGGTGCTGTGATATTCCTCACACCTCTGTAATGCCATTTCCCCAGCTGAAAGGAAAAGCAGGTTTCTCTCTTACAATAGAATATCCATGAATCCTGTCATTCTTGGGTTTTTCTGAATTGTTTAAAACAAAAAGGAAGAGATTAAAAAAATAACTCAGTTCAGTAGTATTTATCACTTTTAATCACTTGTCATATCTATATAATTTCTTTCAGGATTTTATAGAGTTTCTAGTCATTACATCTTAATTTCTAAAGAGAGTGATTGAGTCTCTGGAATTTGGAGTAAATGATTTACTTGTAGTAGTTATTTTGTCATAAACAGACTGAGAGAGCCAAATGTAATTTCAACATTTTAATACTTTTTAAGTTCTAATAAAAGCTTTAGGTTTTCTAATGAATTATTAAAAATTGATTTGGGCACATTTTAACCTCTTAAAATAATTTTGAAGAACTTTAAAAGCTTATATTTACTTCTTATGACCTTTTCAGAAAACTTTGTATTATTTTATTTTATACCAGTAGCATATCTTTATGACCAGAAGGCAACTAGATGTTGTCATATTTGTTATCACTTCTATTCTATAGAAATGGAGGCTTGGGAAAAAGTGTTTACCCATGACCCTATAGCAAGTAACTGATGAAACTAGTGTTTAAGTTAGTTTTCCTGATTCTTGATTAATAGTGATATTTCTATATAGACTTCAGTGTTAAATTGCAACCAAAATGCCAACACTTAATGGGTAGAAATTGTAAAAATTAATTTTTACTCATTTATTGAATGAAATTCTATTCTGTGTTTATCTGTATGATTCTGGGAGGAACACTGAGTGAGGGAGACAAGAGGGGAAGAGTGACTTTTCTTCAGAAGCACACTTGATTTGATGTGTATCTACTTAAACTACTGATGATGGCACTGATGAAAGCTAGCATGGGGTTAAAGACATCTAATGGTGTCCTTTCTTCAAAAGGTATCCTTTCTTTTTCTTTTTTCTTTTTTTGAGACTTGGTCTCGCTATTTTTTTGCCCCTGGAACCGCAGGCTCACGTTGCCCAGGGTACCATGGACTCAAGCAGCCCCCAGCCTCAGCTTCCCAGGTAGCTGGGATTACAGGTGCACGCCACCACGCCCAGCTATTTTTTGGGACTAGGTCTCATTGTGTTGCCCCGAGCGGGACTCTAACTGCGATTCCTAGCCCCAGCCGCTTCATAGGTTGAAGCTTACAGGCACGAGCCACTGTGCCCAGCTTCAAAAGGTATCTTAAGAAAACTGAACTCTAGTCTACAAATACCACTTTTGAATACATGACTGACACACCAAATTTAGGTATTGATTACCTTTTGGTGAGTGGTGGTGGGGGAAGGAACAGAAAAATGGTTTTTAAGGGACATAAAGGGATCCTCAACCACATTGCTGGTATTATATTTCCTAAGGAGTGAGGTGGGTATACATATTTTTAGTGTTTTTTCTTCATAAAATTTCCTGAGATCTTTTATAATTAAGAGCAGGAATGTACTCTAAATCGAATATGTAGTCAAATGGAAATTTTCACCTTTTTATTTGGTGTTTAAGGTATCATGACATGCATGGTTGACAAGAGGCAAGTGTCTTCTTCAGGGGTTTTCCTTCAGATGGGAAATTGTTTATTTCCTTGTCTGTTCAAACAGCAAATAAAATGAGCATAATTTTTATTACAGTAAAAAGCTCATATTTGAGTTTGTGACTAAAATTGTTTTGGTGAATGTGTTTAATATGTGCTACAATTTTCTTTTTAACTTACCACACACAATTTCTGAATATTTCTCCAAAGCACAGTATCTGATTTCATCTTGGTGGTTAAAGTAATTGATGATTAATTTTGCCTTAAATTTCCTGTATGATGAAATGATGTTTTTAACTTTTCCCAGCACAAAATGCTTAACACTTCTTGTAGATGTACGAAATGAATGCTGTCATACTGTGGTTTTAGATAGGTGTGAATAAAGACTTAAAAAATCTAGAATGTCCTATAAGAGACCTGTTTTTGTGCTATACTGTTGACATTTTTGCTCATGAAATTTATGTATTTATAAAATGGATATTTTTCAGGTGAGAATATTTTCATCAAAAGTTGGATTTCTATTTTGGTCAGAGGGTAGGATTATTTAAAGATTTGCTGCCTTTTTGGTTTATAGGGGGCATTAATATATCTATCAGATAATTCTATTATCTGTCATCTCCATATTGGTGTGTTTAGGCAGTTTTTGTTATTCAGATTGAGATCTACCTGGTTCTTGGATTTTCTGTTGAAAGCTGTATTTTCACATTTTGTTCGGAGGCTCTGGATTTTATATGATGTGTTCTAGTTGACTCTTTGATACTGCTTTGGTAGGGGAAGGGAAGATGTAGATGTTGTTGCTTTAACACCAGGTGGACATGGTGTGCAGATTCTCTCCTCAGCCTCCTTTGAAACCCAAGGGGAGTGGCACTCTATTATTGCCGGGTCAGGATAGAAGTCCAGCCCCCCCCCTCCCCCAATCTCCATTGAGCTGTTGGGAGAGTTTAATATGGGCCAGGGGGGAAGAACTTGCTGACTCCCTACTTGGCTGTCTGCCATCATACCGTTGGGGTGTTGGGAAGTCTCTTCACAGCTTTGAGAGAGTGGAATTCTAGGCTTCCTATTGGATCTTTGCTTGTGGAACTGTGGGTGGGGCCACAATTCTTTCTGTGGTTGGTTGGAGTAGAGCACCAATTGTCTAAAAGTTCCATCTTTCTGGCCTCCCCCACACTCCTTCTGTTAGCTAGGAGTACACTTTTGTTTTTTGTGTGGTTGCTATGCTACTTGTTGCCATTTCATCCTCACTAACTTTTCCAGCTCTAGGTCTTGGATAGATAAGGTAGAAGAAAGAAAGCGAGCAACTCACCACTGTGTTTTTCCTTAGGTTCCAAAACATCAGCCCATTTGCCTTCTGCCTAACTTTCAGAGTCTTTTATATGCAAGTTAAGTAATTTTACTTCCATGTAATAGGAAAGCACATCAACTTCCATTTTCCAGGAAGGAAGAGTCCTTTAAAGTTTGTGTTGTTGTTTTATTAAGTAATGCTGTAGTTAATGTTTCCTACTTAACTTTTTATTCTCTTGACACTAGGTTACTAGCTCAGAAAATGAATTTGCATTTTTATGTATCTTTATTCACATTGCAAATATTTTGTAATCCAACTTAATAATTTCAGTTCTATAGCTACTGAATTTGTTATCACTTGGTGCAGCTATGTGAGAACATATGTTATTACTATTTTAAACCTTAAGAGTAGTGCAGGAAAGTGATGTGGATGTAATCTTTAAGGCTACTATTGAAAAAAAGGCAGGAAGAAGGAACAAAACAATTGAAGAAGACCCATCAACAAATTAGAGACAAAAATCATATTATGTATTGCAGAGACCAAGAGAAGAGAGTTTCAAGAATGACTGCGAGTTTATTTAACCAGGCTATATTTTAATTAGTAATTAATCTAAGGGTGAAGATTATAAAATCGGCTGAGTATGGTGGTGTGCACCTGTAGTCCAAGCGCTGGGAGGCAAGAGGTGTCGGCAACATTGTGAGACCTGGTCTCGAAAAAAGCAACTGGGTATGGTGGTGCGCACCTGTAATCCCAGTTACCTGGGAGGCTGAGGCTAAGGATCACTTGAGTCCATGGGATCAGGACTATCCCCGGCAACATAGCGAGACTTAGTCTCTTTAGAAAAAGAAAAAATAAAGTCCACATGTTGAAGAAAAAGTAGTGTGACAAAGAAGGTATTATAGAAGAATTGACAGCAAGGACCTTTGAGAAGACAGAAGATTGAATGTAAAATTCAAACGGAAGAACTGAAAATGGACATTAATAATTTTCCCCCTGTCTAAGGGTGGAAAGGATATTTAGAAGATGTGATTATGGATGCAGGAGACTTGGAAAATGAAGACGAACCTAGTGGGTCACTCAGCTAGATTTAGACAAAATAATCTAGTTGTACAGAGATAATTTCAATTTTACCCAATTAAGAAATTTTATAAGTTATATTCAGGCATGTCAAGATTGCATATCTTTAGAAAAACTCATTGATAGAAACAATTATATCTTTTAAAAAAGTTGGCAATAGGGTGAGCTGACATTTAAAAATCAAATACAATGAATGCTTTAAATTGTTAGTCCTCACAAGGTAGGGGAAAAAAACGCCATTTATCATTTGACAAAGATCAGCAAAAGTCAACTAATTATAGGTAAAAATATCAATAAATAGGTATTCTCAAACTGCTATTAAAGTTATAAATCAATAGTTGAGTTAAATCTTCATTCATAAACTTTGCTCCTGTACCTCTTTTTCAGGAAATTTTTCCTGATAATTTGCTAAATGTGCAAAGATTTATATACAAACTATTGTAATGATATGTTTAAAATCATAAAAATTTGGAAATAGCCTTTGTGGTTGACAGTAAAGAGATTCATCTTTTTGTTATTAAAATTAATTTTAAAGACAACTTGACAAGGTGGAAATGCTCATTAAATTCAAGGAAAAGCAAATTAAAACTGAATATACAATACAGTACAGACTTAAATTATTTGTGCACAGGGAAAGATGGCTCAAATTGCCCTGTGTGTAAACACCCTGAATGATTTTAATTTTGTTTTTTTCTTTTCTGTGTACAGCTTTTCACTCAACAGACAATGTATTCTAAGAAAAAAGAATTTTAAACTTCAGGACTACTGACAACATATTTAAGGCAGTATGCTTGGTATAGCTTTCTAGAGTAAAAATGATTATTATTTATTAGGGCATTTGCCTTGTCCTTTGATTTGATAAGTGTGTCTCCAGGGATTTTTACTAAGGAAATGAGCAAGAATCATAAAGATCTTTATACAAAGTTACTTATCATAACATGATTTATAAAAATGACATGCTCTAAGTGTCCTAAGTAGGTCAATAGTTCATTGCTCTCTGGACTTTAAGCAGATCAATGCAGCCTATACTCAATGTAGAGATAAAGATATGAAACTAGAGTGGCTTATGGTATAAATTTCATAAGGAGTTTAAAATCCTGTATTTAAATCTTGTCCTGATTTTCATCTTGAAAATAATAGGCAAAGCAATGTGAAAAAAAAAAGCGTATCAAATATTGAACTCTATTTTCCTTATACCTTTTATAAATTTTCTACAATGCTCATTATTTTATACTTGGAAGAAAATAAAAAACAAATTTCCTATTAATTGCTTCAGAACAATACATAGAGTTGTTTGATTTGCATTGTTACAAATTCCAGGGAAATTTGAGTTCTTAGTTTTATCTTTGGATTGTTTTCCTGATAAGATTTGTTGGTGCCTTTGCCCACATAGCAAGCTCTTACTTGGAAAAACCTTTCCATGTCTTTTGGTATTTATGCCAGTAAGTCTCTCTAATGTATGGTGAAGCACTTAAGATGCCTATCACTTTTAACTAAGCAAAAGGTAATTTCTCTAACATATCTGTCATGTGGTTCCCTTGCCCCATGATCAGATTTTCTTAAATATTTTTTGCAAGGACACTTATTTTTTGACTTTTTAAAGATATGTACATTAATGGCTTTTTAAATTGTGAAAATTTCACTGAAATATGAATTTTTTTACCTTATGTGAAGATGTAAACAATACAAAGATATGTAAAATAAAAAGTATGTTTTACACTACAGCCCTTCATTCTATTCCTGTTTACATTTTCATTCTCTAGTAGTATTTTAATGTAATTAATAGCAATGTGATTTTACTGATGTTCTTTTGACAGCTATAGAAAAGGAGACTATTTATTTTCATGGACACATTTTTTTGTGGTGTCTGTTAATGTAGAATTGTTCTCAGTTCCTGGAACATGGTACCACTTCATTAGAGTATGTGTAACAGACTCAAGAACTTTTTTGTGCAGTCTTTTCACTTCATAAGCTTTTTGCTGATTAAGTTGTATCTCTTGTTTCTGTTTTCTGGATATACAGAACTTGTAATAAGATGTTTGTCTTGTTGACTGTATTGCATAGTGTGTTCATCTGCACATTTTGTGAGAGTTTTAAATTTTATGTTCTTTAAAAATCTGATATTAGCATTGTCATTAATTCCAGATACTCATTTTTGTTGATTGTTCTTGGATGATTTGTGCATTTTATCTATGCTGATTTAGTTTTACAGAAAATTGCTAATTACCAATCCAAAAATTTGCTATTTTTTTGGTTTCTAAGGCATGGGACGAGATCATTTTTAGTGCTATTTAAGGAAAGAAAACTAGGTTCTCTTGAAGAGATACTTATCTAGTAATGTTATAATCATAGAGTGGAATGATTTTGTGTTATTCCCAAACAATGGTTCAATAGTTTTCTAGTTTCTTGAGAGATCAACTTTGTGTGTATTGTGTGTATGTGTTAGTTGATGTAAGAACAATTATCTTAGTATCTCAATTATATAGGTATCCTTGAGAGTAATGTATTTATGTTAAAGCCTTTTCCTCTTCGAATAAATCTATCCTTAGCATTTTTGTTTTATGAGAGGTACTACAGGCTGTTTCTCTGCCACTTTAGTTTTAGGGAATGTAAGATGATTAAAGTATGACAGCCCATGGATTTCCATTTGGATTTTCTTGGTTGGTCCCCCTCTGCCTGCCCTTATAACTATTTAAATTCTCAGTGGTATCATTGAATAGATCCTTGTGGTTCTCCTTAAGCATAGTGTTCTGTTTTTTTTCTGGGTTTAATTGCTTTCTAAGGCTTACTGTCTACTGCTTTGTTTTTCTCTTTTGGCCAGCACATTCAAAAATAGTATTTTTACATGTAAATATGGCATTAGTCATTTGATAGTTAAAATCTTTTTAATTTTATAAATTTACTTTTTTCCTCATCTGAATTATTCAATATAGATTTGAAATTTAGGTCTCTGTTGATTTGCGTTTTTTGATATTGTGTGCAGGGATCTGGCATTTTTAGACATATTAAGATATATTTCTTTAGTGCAGATCCAAGTGTTGAGAAACCTAAAGCATTTTTATTTTTATTTTTGAGGCTTTTCTTTAAAAAAGAGAATACAGAATTATTTACACAGTTGAGTATTTGTTTATCATGAAAAAAGTTCTCTGTAAAACTGAGGGGCCTCAAAGTCCTGTTTTTCTTTTGTGGTGAATCTGCCTCTCCTTTAAAGTATTACATTTAGTTTATGTACACTGACTCTTAAATTAACTTTATTTCTCTGTGTGTTTTATATTTGACTGTAAGGTATAATTATATTTTTCTTCAGGTATTTCTAGCAGATTTTTCATCCATTCATGCTTTTTGTTGCTTAAATAATTCTATTTTCCTTATTGTGTATTGGCATTTCAAATCTCAAAATAACTCTTGTGAAATAAAGTTTATCATATTTTATATTGATGTTTTCACCCTTGCATTCCTACATTTGATACCTTCTTTTAGTTTATCCTTTCATTGTTGTTAGCCTTGTGTTACCTGGGGATTTCACTGTGACAAATTGAAAACAACAACAAAAACCAACCCTTTCCAGCCTCTTGACTCATGATTACTTTGGTCTCAGTTTGGCCTCTGTATTCCCCCCCCCCCATACTTTCTCTTTGGCATATGTTTTATTCCTTTATTTTACAGTGATTTTTATGGAACAGCATCTGTTTTCACTACCTGCCATGTGGTAGGGAGTAAATAAAAAAGTTTCATCCATGAAATTTTTTCCTGAGTTGTGGTTGTGGGTATAAAGTATATATTGAATTTATGCAGAGTCAGTTAGAAAAGATCAAAATTATGTGCCACACATTTTTCTTTTTCCCTAAAGCAGTTAGAGATCCATTAAGTAGGGGAAGAATCTACATTGTTTTGGTTAAATTGTATGAATTTATATTGTCGTAGTTCTAGCAACAATTTTAGTGACAATTTAACTCTAGAATGAAACCAAGTTAGAATTAGTGGGATAATCATTTATTTTCCTGAAATAAAATTTTATTCCCCACATTCTTTGGGATCCTTTTAGTTAGGTGGGTGTGGGGAGGTAGAGGTTGAGGGGGAGGGAGAGAGAGAAAAAAGGAGAGAGGGAAAAGGATCCAATTAAACAAAACAAACTTGGTTTAATTATTAGTGCAAATTAAAAGGTAGTTCTGCAAGAGCATTTATTCTCAGTTGTTAATGAACTTCTTGGACCTTGTTTCTGATTTTGAAGGGTGTCACAAAGAATAGAGAGGTGGGATGTGTGGGCACTTTTTTATCTGTTATCTCCTCTACTTACCTGCCCCCCCCAACATTGTAGGTATGTAGGTATGTGAGTACTCATAAAAAGCATGCTTCTGAAGCTAGCATAACACTGCTTCTTTTTTTTTTTTTAATGTGATGGCAAATTGTATTTGTTATTTAAGCATCAAAAAAAGCCATGAAACTCATGCCCTATCTCCCAGGGAAGCCCCCTCTGTTAGAGGAATAAAGCTGGTAGATAGAACGAGATATTTTTTCTCCCCCATAACTCTGAAAAAAGACAGCTTCCTTTATTTTGCATTTTTGGGTGGTGGTTTATAGCACTTGTTTTGAGGTTTGACCATCCTCTGTTGGGCTATTTTTACTTGTTACTTTAAGTGAACACAGGCAGAGGTATTTTAACTCTGTCGTTCATAAACTTGTATTTTGTCTTAAGACACCACAGTTGTTTTGACTTTAATTGGCATATGTGATTTCTGCTTCATCTGAGTTGTTTCTTTCCAACTGTAGTGAATGTCTACTTTGCCAGTGTAATAAAATAGCAAAATCATACTCTTAATAGATTTGCAATGCTTGTTTTTTGCTCTTTAACATGTAAATGGTTTATGGTAAGATGTGAATTTCAATTGCTTGGTTGCTTAGTGTCCCCACCCTCTTGCCCCTCCACCCAGTGGAACACGGACATACTACTCTTTCTGGAAATCATGTCCTTAATTGAATTGAAAGACCAGGTTTTGTAATGTCAGCTGTCATGTCATTCAACAGGTACAGGAGACTTGTACCCCTTAAAAAAAATTTTTTTTTTTACCATTTATTGGCTTTCACAGGTCTTAACAAATGTTAGATTTTGTGAAGTTTCATAATTGTGTTGTATAGTCTTTTCCAAAACTTTATTTAAAAACATTGAACAGTGTTTACAAGTTTTATTATCACAACTGAAGTAGATGAATTTAATCTGACATGTGCTGTAACTTTTTAAAGAATAAAACTTAAGCATAATGTAAAATAGTTAACAACTACATACTTCCTGCATAGATATTCAACGTATAAAATGATAAAAAGTGATAGCAGAACTTTAGGAACTTTATAACATTCTAGCTACTTGTAATTTTAAGCTGTCACTTTTAGTTTTATGAAGAGAAAAAGCTATTGTGTGTATCCCTTGAGATTTTCATATTTGTAACATTTATAGGCTGTTGAAACCTTTACTACTTTTTTTTTTGGTTTCTAAGACGGAATAATGAGATCAGAGTGAAACAGTTAAGAACTTGTACTTTCAAATCTATTAAGTCTTCTGTGTAAATCTTAGTAACAGTTTTAGTTTTCCTAATTACAAGCTTTTTTTTTTTTTAAACTGTGGGAAAATATCAGTGTAAGCTTATTTTTAGATGTGTCAGATGAAGCTCAGAAAAATCAAGTAACCTGTCCAAGGTGAAAAAGGAAATTGTTAAAGTAAGGCTTCATAACAAGGTGAGTTTGAAGGCTTAGAGATAATAATAGCTTATATTTAATAAGCTTTTAAATTATGAAGCCTGTCTAAAGTATCATTTGTTAGAATATAATTTACATAATTTTAGAAAATGAAAATTTGAATTTTTGTAGAGATTCTTGAGATATAATACATGTGAATAAAGAAATATGGACCCTTATAATTCCTTCGGCACAGTTTCACTTTCCCACACATGGGAGCTGTGGTCTCAGCCATCATTTACTGATGGGTCTATCCTTTACTATGATCTACTATTCCGTTTCTTTATATGTGGGTTTTTTTTACACCTTCTATTTTGTTCCATTAGTTTTTGTCCCCTTATTCTTGTGTTAATTTTACTCTATCATAATTTCATATAAATGGTAGAAGTTTCACTCATG
This sequence comes from Uropsilus gracilis, assembly GCA_004024945.1. Classification (NCBI taxonomy): domain Eukaryota; kingdom Metazoa; phylum Chordata; class Mammalia; order Eulipotyphla; family Talpidae; genus Uropsilus; species Uropsilus gracilis. The sequence continues at coordinate 36,942 of PVHY01004573.1, forward strand.
AGTTCATTCAATAAAAAATTTCATTGAATAGATATTTACTAGACAACTTCTTTGTGCCCAGAACTTTGTATGTACTAGGAAACTAGGACTTTGAACAAAATAAAAGGTTTCATGGAATTTATGCTAGTAAACTTTTTTTGGTATTATTCTTTCTGACAGATTTTAGAACAACTTGTCAAGCTCTATGAAAAACCTGATAGCTTTTTAATTTTAAATGGTATCAGGGGAGAATTGACATTGGTCTTTTTTATCCATGAACATAGAATGCTTTTCCATTTATATATATTCCCTCTCCTTTTTTTGTGCCTTTTTAAAAGTTTCTTTCATAAAGGTCTAGAATATATTTTATTAAATGTACTCCTTATTATACTGTACATTTGTTATTGGTATTACTGAAGTTACATTTTACTTGACTTAGGTTTTCTAATGACTTGTAGACAGAAATGACCTTTTTTCTCTTTGTTTACTTTTGTAGCTCCTGATTATACAGATTTTTGTATGCAAAAACCTTGTAGCACCCTTCCCATTAAGTGTTCTGTATAGTATACTGACTTTTTTGTAGATAATTATATCAAATGTGTTTTCAATTCTTATTTTCTTGTCTTACAGCCTTGCCTGCGATCTTTAGTGTTGAATACATGCAGTAATGGTGGATTTTCCCCCTTATTCTCAGTTTTAAAGATTTTACTGTAAAAAAAGAAAGTTTGCTGTAGGTTTTTAGTTTGTTTCTAGTCCCACTTGTTAGGAAATTTTAAGATAAATTTGACATTATCTCATGCTTTCTCTGTATCTTTGATCATCAGCCTTTTTCTTAATCCTTTCATAAGGTGAATTGTATTTGTAATTTAGTTGTATATATTTATATTTTTGTGATACATTGTTCAAAATGTATATTTTTTATGTACTATTGGATTCAAATATTTTGTATATGAGCTTTTTATTTTTTCCCATCTTTTATTTCATGAAGTTGACCAATAATTTTCATTTTTCATAATCTGATTTGGGTGTCTAGGTTTTACTAGACCCATGCATTTGTAAATTTGTCTATACTGGAATTACTCACTGAAAAGTTTAGTAGATCTGACTTTTGTTTTTTTTTTAAACAAATTCTGAGCCTGGTTGGTTATATATGTGTGGCAGGATTCTTTTGTTTCTTATTTTCTTTTTCTCTCATCTCAAAACTGCAGGCATTCTAATTACTATGTCCCCAGACAAGGATGAGCTCAAACAAGAGTTAGGAGTACTCATTGACAGGAAAACACAGAAAAGGCAGAACCTCATGAATAAATTAGGATTTTAGTTAAAGGCGGTAGTTCAGTTCCAGGAGGTAGTGTGGAAAGGTGCTACATCTGATACATCCCTCATTAAGAATGCCTCTAACTAGACTGGCATGGTCATAGATGGGGTTGGGGGTAAAGAGGTACTAGGCAACACCCTGCCCTCTTGACTCTCATTTGCTCCTGAATAATCAAACAAATGTGCACTAAGGAAACACTAGGTGCAATAAAAATAACATTGCGTTTAGACAAGGTGCCCACCTGTACAGGGAAGATACACTGATAGTTTTTGATCATTCTTCAGAGTGTCAGTAAGTGTAAAGAATGAGGGAATTGGTTCCATCTTTGTAGTATTCCCAGCCTCATTCCACCTTTGTAGTATTCACCTCATTCCATTAGGGGGAATTTGTTAAAAGAATTTAAAATTGCCGCTCAAACTGGACTTGCTGCTAGTGGAAAGAGAAATAGTATAGACATTTTCCAAAAGTTTTAACATACAGACGTGTATTTACTTGTCTACAATCTATCATGTATCATTGCATTGCTTAAGTTCAACTCACCTTTTCAAAGATTTCCCATATTTTATAGTATATATGACTATCAAGATCTTTACAAGCAAGTTTTGAAATTAAATTGTTATTTTTACTTTTATCAATCCATGCTATTTTAGACAATGCATTTAGTACCTTCAGAAAAGTTTTTTTTCCCCATATGCTTTTATCTTAAGTTGTTTTTAATTGTTTTGCATAACTTTTCCTGAAAGCCATAAGAAGAATTGATTGATAGGATTCTGTGGGCCAGCTTGAGGTTTTAGGTGAAGGCTAAGTATCACTGAGTTTCTAGATGTAAAGGTTCTACTGTTTTTGTTTGTGAACTGAAATTACCTAAATGAGCAAGTTAGTGAGTTGCTTTTAAAGAAGCTCATTTGAAAGTTTTGACTTGATTACTTTCCAGTCTAGGTGTCTGTTTATTTCAGACTTTTGGTGGAGACCATGTGATTCTTGACAGGCATGCATTCAATCATTCTAGGTACATTGCTACTTAAGAAAATGAAAAAAAAAAATCTCTTAGAACATGGAGAAAAAAGCGCTTGCTCTCTTGTGGTTTTTCAGGGTGCCAGAAGCTTGGTTGCTTGTATGTTTCACTCAATTGCCTTCTGTTCAATGAGTGGGATCATTGCTTTATTTCACAACTTTGCAGACTCACTGCAAAGGAAATAGCAAGAGGTAAAATGACCTCAAAAATGTGGCTTTTTTTGTGGACTGGGGTGGGTGGGCAGTGCTACAATGAAGTAAACACATTTAATTAAGTAGACTTTTAACTCGTCTTTATTCTCATACTTTTTTTTTTGGATATCATTCCTCATTCTTTCAATATTATTACTCTTCATTGTAAATATAAACAGTTACAGTTAAGTATCTTTTATAAACATCTTATTTTCATTTCTCTAATAAGTGTTCTTTTTCTCCAGTGGGCTGACAGCTGACATATTGTGAGCCTCTTAAGAGAGATCTGGGCTCACAGTGTGAGCTAAGTAGAGCTAACCTCTTCTATAAACTTGCCATGCTGGCGTCTTTTCTATTTGTTTTGCTAGTTTATCCTGGAAAATTCTATTGTTGTTCTGTTGATCACAAAATTATTTTGTAGTTTTTGAAAAAGTAAAACTGATATTTGCATCTCTCTACCATAGTAAGTCTTTTTTAGTAGGTTTTTTTTTTAACCAGTTGAATGTTAGAAATGAGATATTTTGACAATATTTTAAAGGGAAAGAAGGTGAGACCTTCATTATTGATGGTAAGCTCATGGTTATCTGTTTTGGAAAGAGGGAGTCTGGATAGTTTTTATTTGTGTTTAATGTAACCCATATCATTCTCATGCACTTGAGAAAAACTACCTGCTTACCAACTTGAGATTATTACCAAGTGTCAGGGTTGTTTGTGGAGTGTGTACATTTTACATCTTAAATATAGGAAATGGAGGCTAATACATTTATTTTGTTTTCTAAAGGTAACTGAGTGTAATGTAATAGTTTGAGGCACAGATTCAAGCCAGTATTCTTGGAATAAGTCTCCATGCCAATATCACTTGCACAAATATTTTAATCTGTCCCATCTCCCTTTCTTCACCTGTGTAATGGATATAGTGATAAAAGAGTACTTGTCTATTTGTAAGGTTTCAGTTAATATATGACTTAGTATATGACTTAGTACTTGACACATAGCAAACCGTAGATATGGTGTTGCCAATTCAACATGCTATTCAAGGTATACAGATAATTTTCATAACTTAACTTCCAATTAAGTTTTAAGTAAAACTTAATTTTTCTAACTAAAAGTGTGATTTATAGTTATTTTTGTATGACTCTTATGTGGGAACTGAAATAATCAATAAAATACTTGTGTTTGGGTTATCCTTACTGTACACTGTCTATTTCCTCAGGAAACATTTCTTCTGTCTTCCTTAGCTACTCCAGGTCCCAGCGATGGTAGGGTCTTTTAGGTAAGGAGAGCACCTCTTGGAACCTTGTCCTGGGAGAACTGTTCAGGGATCTGCCAAACAGGTGACATCTCACTCCTAGCTAGACACTCTAGTGTTGAAGTAAATGTAAATGCTCACGAGGAGGTATTGGCATAGTGATTCATTTAGTGAATATTTCTCTAGAATTTATGTTTGTGATCTTGTGAAGTTTGCAGTAATAAAAGTTTCCTGTGCCCTAAGAAGAGTTTTAGTCCCAACTGAAGGGAAAAGTCTAATTAAAAGATTATTCTTTCTGCTGTTTTAGAAAATGAGCCAATTATCATTTAGAAATGTAGTTTGTCATTGTTCCCTTTTGTACATTCTAAAGGTTGCTATGATTTGTCTTGTGGAGGAAAGTCAAATGGAAACCGTAAGTTTTCCGTTTCTTGTTGACAAAAAAGAAATTTTTATTTATTTGAAGGAAAAAAATTATCTGTGTATTTTGTTTGAAATATCGATATGAATTTGATCACATTGGTTTAAACTTTTTGTTTTTAAACAATCTGCCTCTTTGAAATCTTTACATTTTTGTCTATAAATTTATTCCTGGATGGATATGTGAATTTTGAATTCTGTTTTCCCAGTGAATTGAGGACTAAGAACCTGTATAACTGCTCACCCTCCTTGTCCCATTCGCCAGTCACAATGTCAAGAGAGAATTGTGTACCTGGGCTCCTGTATAGTTCCTTGAGCTAAACTTCTTCCACCATGTGCATCTCAAAAACTTAAAATGTCTTAGTCATTTTAAGACGTACATTAATATTTTATCTTATTTAATAGCTTTCAATTAGAGTATGTCTTCTCATTGATGGCATCTTGCAATCAACAAAAGATGGTGGTATTTGCCTTCTTGCCTTCTTACTTGACAGTGATTATGCTCAGTGAGCAAAAAGACCTTGGTATTTATTTTTGTTATCTCTGATCTGCTTGGTAGTTAAACTCTTGCTTTTGATTAACTGCATACAGTTTGGCAATTTTTAGGATCATTTCTGTAAGTGTTAGTTGAAATAAAAAAAGACTCATCAGAACATAGTTGTAAGAATAGTCATTTGTAGGAAGGGCCTGGTAAATACTGTAGTGAGATGCTACTTCTACTTCCCCTTCCTTTAGAATCCTGGTCCCTTGCTTCTTTTTGCTTTGTGTTCCATACCTCGCTGACAAAACATTGAATGTAAATTTGTTGCTTTTGGCCCATGTCAGTGAATTGATAGCATAAGAGTGTATTGGTTTCAGTTATGTTATTATTTTTTGAGTATTCTTTGGATAGTGCACTGGGTCACAGTCAGGTGAATGAGGAAATGGGGAGAAGATTTAGGACGTTTTTTAGTGCATGGTGGTAGAAGAAATGGGAGACTTACTGTTCAAGGCTTCTGCTCTAGAAGAATCCCTCTGAGTTTTTTTTTTTAAATTATTAAAATTATCTTACTTTTAAATAGCACTATGTTTATGGGACTTTGAATTTTCACACAGCATCACAGTAAACCAAATGTTTTCTTTAAAAGGTAGAGTAGATCTATTTTCCCCTTTATTTTGTCCTTAATCATTCTTGCAAAATCTAAATGCCATCTTAGTGCTAGAAGATACCGTTTATATTGGTCCAGCTGTTTTCCTCTAGTCAAGTTTTTACATGTGGGTCATTAGAAAAGTCTTATCTAGAACCTTAGTATTTTTCAGGTTTCCTCTGCTATTCGAATGTAAGCTCTTTGGTATGATTTGATAGATTATTTTTTGGGTTTGGGTACAATCAAACATTTTTTCCACACAAATTAATGGTAATAACATTCCCACACCCAAAAAAAGAATCAACCAAGTCATACCAAATAGAGACATTCTAGTTTCAGATACCAAGGGAAACCTCTTTCTGGAAATGACTGGCATATAAGGTTCTCAATAGACTTCATTTTTAATTTATGTTAATTAATTTATTTTTTGAGGCTAGGTCTCCCTGTGTTGCCCAGGGTTGTCCTGATCCTGTGGACTTGGTGATCCTCAGCTTCCCCAGTAGGTGGGATTACAGGTGCCCATCACCGTGCCCAACTGCCTTTTCAAGACCAGGTCTCACTATGTTGCCCAGAGTAGTCTCAAACCTGTTAACTCAAGCAATCCCAGGCCACTTGCCTCCCAGCACTTGGATTACAGGTGAGCATCACCACACCCGGCTAGACTTTTTTTTTTTTTGAGACTAGGTCTTGCTGTTTTTGCCCATGTAACCGCAGGCTCACGTTGCCCGGGATACCATGGACTCAAGCGATCCCCAGCCTTAGCTTCCCAGGTAGCTGGGATTACAGGCACACGCCACTACGCCCAGCTATTTTTTGGGACTAGGTCTCACTGTGTTGCCCAGAGCAGGACTTGCGATCCCTAGCCCCAGCTGCTTCATAGGCTGAAGCTTACAAGCATGAGCCACCATGCCCAGCTGACTTCATTATTTAAAGAAGACTTTTAGATGACTTCATTATTTAAAGAAGACTTTTAGATATACAGAAAAATTGAAAAAAGCAAAACAAAACAAAACAAAAACAGGAAGTTTCCATATACCTACCTTCGAGTTGTTCATATCATACATTCTAAGGTATATTTGTTATAATTGAGGAACCATTATTGATATATTATTATTAGCTAAAGTCCATACTTCATTCAGATTTCCATAGATTTTACCTAATTTTTAAATTTTCTTCACTCCAGGATCCCATCAGGCTGCTATATCATTATTTATTAGTCATGTTTCTGTAAGTTCTTCTTGACTCACTTTCCTTGTTTTTGGCGACTCTGGCCGTTTTGAGGAGTGCCTGTCAGATATTTTGTAGAATGCCCCTTTTGGAATTGGTCTGATGTTTTTCTCTTGACCAATTGAGTTAATGGATTTTTGGGAGGAAGACTACAGAGGACATCATGTCACATCAAGGGCTATTAAGAACACATTTTGTAACTGTTGGTATTGACCTTGATCATCTGGCTTTCTCCACTGGAAAGTGAGCACTGCCTTTCCCACTACTTTATGCTTTGAAAGGAAGTTATTATGTGTAGTCCACACTTAAGGAGTGAGAATGCTTTGTAATTTTGAATAAACAGACATAACTGTACATTTAAAAATGTACCTGGAGTTAGTGAAATTTTTGTTGTTAACAAAACCCACAACTATTTAAATATTAAGAAATGTGCTAAGCATTCAAAGACACTTTGGTGAAAACATCAGACTTCTTCTCATTCTGTGTTTCAGCCTTAATTCTTGCATGACAACTGTTAGTTGTTCTTTGTCTTTTAATGTTATTTGATCCTGAGATTTGAGGGAGAACATTAATCAGGAACTCTTGAACAAAAATTTTTAGTATTTTTGAATTTCATCTATTGCTTTTTTTCCATTTAAAAATATAGTTTCTAAAGTTGAGGTCTTAGTTGATATGTAAATTATGATTAGAGACCAGAACAGCTCAGGACCCAAAATGATCAAGGGAAAGCCCCTTGTCGGAAAACCCCCATCACAGTAAACCTCTCCTTGTAGTTCCCAGTTGTGTTTCAATTATAAGGCTTTTGTTAAAATTAGATCAGAATTTCCACTGTAGACTCAATTTCATAGTTGTATAGCTGCCACATACACTAGAGTGTAAACAAAGGACTTTTATGATGGGCCTTATTTGAACAATTTATGAAAGGATTATTCTGTTTGCAAGGTAGAAAATACATTTTTCATTGAGGAAGTTTTGCAGACAGATTTTGGTTGTAAAGGTGAGCTTAAAATTTTTTTTTATGACTTTCCAAATTTTTTACAAGAGGATATTTTATGATCTAATTGACTCAAAGATATTAAAATGTAACTCATTGATGTTTTGGAACTTATATTTCAAAACAAATGATTTTGTTGACTGTTTTGAAATGCTTCAAAACCATTTAACTCCATCTACCCCCTTTTTCTTCTTGTGTTTTTATTGACTTACACTTTTTTTTTAAGTTGAAAGAAGCAAATTTATTTGAAGAAACAGATTGAAAATAAAAGATTAAAAAGACAAAACTCCCTGAAAAGTTTCTAGGGAGGGATAAAACATTGACCAACACTCTCTAGAACAAGAAAACATTAATTTCATGCGTCTTTGTGTCATTGCAATAAATTGTATTGCCAGTACTGTGAAGATAGCTCAGTATTTCAGTTTCAATAGCTAGTATATTATCTATTATCCACATAAAGGGACTAATTAGGAAAAATAGGGATGTCAGGATTATAGGTAAGTGTAAATGTTTTCTCAATCTGCTATATAACAAATTGCCATGACCTTGCTAGCTCTATATAGCAGAAGTGTATTTCCTCACAGTGCTTGAGATTTAAAACTTAGTTGCTTGATTTGGTTGCCTCTGGAGGCTCTGAAGGTGAATCAGTTTCATGCTTCTCCCAAATTCTGGTGGTACTCAGGAACTGGTTTGTGCAATTATCCCATCAGTCTGTTTCAGTCTGTTTCCACCTTCCCATGGCCTTTTCCTGTGGATCTTTTCTGTGTTTGTCTGCCTCAAATTTTCCACCCTTTTCTTATGTAGAGACTATAGTCAATTGTATTTAAGTCCAAAAGGATCTTGTCTGGAGTTCAAAATGGTTACGTTCAAAGATCAGGGGGACTAGAAGCTAGACATGTCTTTTCGATGCCACAGTTCAACCCACTGCCTATGCTGAATAAACTCCTTTCTGAATTTGTTAATAAGCACTGTGAAAGTACTTTCATTAAATGAATTAATGGTTGTAGAATCTGCCTTTGTACATCAAATGTGGTTCAGAATTTAGTTGCTTGTTTGTTTTCTTGGGTCTAACAATTGATGTGGTATACTTTTACTGTGAAATTAGGCTATACGCATATAGACAAGCTATAATTTGTGACCTTAAATGGTCAAAGTCAAATTCTATGAACATATGCTATTTAGTTCTTGGCTTTTCAAGCCTACATACATGAGTAATTAGTAACATGAATGTTTATATGGTTCCTTTTAATATGAATCATGTTTGTATTCACTTAAAAAGAATTTAAATTTATCCATTGACCTAGTCTAAATTTGTGTGCCACAAGGAGGGATTTTATAGAAACTTCTGCGAACTGCTGGGTGATTAAATATGCTTAAATAATCAGAAGTAAAAAGGATGGTCTTTGGTGTGAATAGACAGAGCCACTTTCTGAGAAATGTTGGCCCAGCATCCTGGCCTGTGGTTTGGAGAGAACCTCTGATGAGAGCATTCTCTCCTTTTTTTCCCATTTTGAGATGAAGACCATGAGGAATTTAGTTACTGTCATTAGGATAAAATAATATTGATACAAGCTTACTAAGGTTGTATTTTAAATATTGTGCTGTAGACCTATAGCTATAATACTTGACCAGTTTTTTAAACAAGCTCCCCATTCTCTACATGATAGTTGTGTTTTTTTAACAGCACTTATTTTAAAAAATTTCTTGTTTATTCTGTTTGTTTATATATTGTCTGCTCTACTAAAATGTAAGCTCTACAAGTGCAAGAACCATGTCAGTTTTATTCGTACTCAGTACTGTATTTTAGGTCCTCAGTAGTAAATGCTCAGCAAATACTTGCTCAGTGGTAAACGTAATATATCATGGACATTCTTAAAATTCATACATACAGACTTAATTTATTCCCTTTAATGGCTGTTTACTATTCTATAATGGATGTAATTCATTTATCCAGTCCCTGTTATGGACATTTGGGTTATTAATAGTTTTTCATAATAACAAACAAAACTGCCTGAACATCCTGTTTGTGTATATGTCTTTATCTGTCTTTGGTAGTTTACAATGTTAATTTCCTTCTTTTAGGATTGCACTTCTATAAGACATATTTAAGATGTATTTATGGAAATGATTTTCAAATATAATTAGCCTAAATACATTTAAAGTGCTTTATCCCCCTCCTCCTGGAATCAGTGGATTTCTTTTGTCACAAAATCTGAGAGTTTGAAAGCAGGGTCTATATACACTCCACATGACTTTGATTGTCTCTGTGAGATAGATCTTGGCTAATTCCTTTGAAAGGAAGTATCTGAAGCCTCCTGTTCACAATGTAGCAAGACTGGGAAGGACTGTAGAGCATAAGATTAGAACAGTGAGCTCTCCAGTTCTCTTCATCTCTTCTAAAATTTAATCCAAATTCTTTACCATGTGGGACAAGATCTTCCTGCCTCCACATGAACTATCTGAACTCATTTACCACTAACTTATTTTTTTTGTGATTACCCTGACCTTCTTCCTGCGGTTGCTCATACTTGCAAAACCTACCCTCATTCTACTCCCTTCAGTATTCTCTTTGCAGGGATTCATCTTCCCTTAGGAGCATGGTTCACCCTTCAGTTATCTGCAATTTTCTCTTCAAATGTCACATCGCTGGTGAAGCCTTCTCTGACTGTCTTGGGCAATATCACATTCTCCCTTCTACCTCTTGCTGTCAACCTTTTAATTTTTCTTCAGAGTTATATCACCTCTGATAGATTCTGTTTATGTACTTGAGAGACAACCCTACAAACAGGAGGGTCTCACAGGCAAGCCTTGTGGAATAGGAGTTTCATCCTCACTTCTGACTTGTGTCAGTGTTCAATTAGCGTTTGTAGATATGTGGGTTAGAGAGTTAACTCAGATAATATTTCTGTGGAAGATTTAAAGGTTTAGTAGGATTTGGGCTGTGTAAGCTACCACACACCTCTCCTCCTTACTTATAGATTTAATTCCATAGACCATTCTCTCCTTCAGACGGGAGGAGAGATGAGAATGGAATTTAGGATGTTTATAGGTAGCAGTGGATATGAGGGCAAGGGAAATGAAAAAGGAAGTAGCTCCTTACATTATGGGAGCATAAACTATAGCTAGAAGGGAGAAGAGAACAAATTTTTAAATGTCCCTTTTAAACTAAGTGGGTACTGTGTACTTTAAAATGTATGGACGTTTTTAGGCCGGGTATGGTGGTGCGACTGTGATCCAAGCCCTGGGAGACAAAGAGACCAGGGATTGCTTGAGTTCTTGGGTTTGAGACTACCTCGGGCAACATAGCAAGACCTGGTCTCGAAAAATCACCCAGATACAGCAGCAGGCGCTTGTAATTCCAGCTACCTGGGAGACTGAGGCTGGGGATCGCTTGAGTCGGTGGGATCAGGACTATCCTGGGCAATGTTGGGGACCTAGTCTAAAAAAAAAAAAAAGAAGTATATGGCCAATTTTAGAAAGTTGAGATTTAAGAGATTAACCTAACCAAGATCATGGTGCAGTTAAATGGGATATTCTGGTTTGACTGACTCAAAAATTCATACTCTTTCTTATTTTACAATACCTGAAGGGGGGAGTCTATGTATAGTATTTCACATAGTATGTCAATGTCTCAGAAAATTTTTATGTTTCTTATTTCACTCTTTGTAACTAGCTTATGAAAGTAACTCATACTGCAGCTCTTTCCAGATAATAGAACTTGGGGTCAGTGATGTGATTTTGTTGTAAATCCTATAGCTAGAAAGTAGCAGGAACAAAGGCTTTAAGACAATCTTCTTCACTTAAAATCTGATATTTTCTATTCTACTAAGGGTGATGGTGCCTACAAATTACAGTTGATATGCTATGAAAGATAAATGTCATGATACAATCAGAGAATTGGGAGGAGCCTTTTAAGAGATCATGAAGTACAAATTGCTCATTTCCAGCTTTTGGAAAGAGACTGGCCCCTCTGGGAGCATTCATTGCCTCGTTAGAGCCAGGACCAGATTCCAGGTTCCTCACACTCCAGTGCTCTGCTTATACTACTGAAGAGTTTATGTTTAATCCATCTAGGTTTCTCCCCTTGTCTTCCCTCTTCCATTCACAGGTTTCAGATTACGAAACCTGTAAAAAATGTCCCTCCCACCCACGTCTCCCAGCAACCAGTTCTTTGCATAGGTCATGGAAGTTAATCAGTTTCTTGTGTATTTTTCCAGAGATATTTTATGAACATAAAGCAAATACATAAACTCTATTTAACAACATGCAGACTACTCCAAATTGCCACATGTAGTTATTTTTTGAAATGACTGTATTTGTATTGGATGAATGTTACAAAATTTAAGCAACACTGAAGAATATTTTAAAATATTGATGACATTCTTCAGAACCAAGTACTTGAGTTATATACTAAATTTTTGTCAGCTAAATTAAAATGTGGTCCTACCAAAACAAAGTTGTGTTTAATGAACAGATGTTTACTTGCTCAGTTTTTAATTTTAAAATAAAATCAAATGATCTAAAACCTTTTTTCCTCTCCATCAAATCACCTGTGCCATTATTACACCATCTGTCTTCCTCTCTGTCCTCTTCACCCTTCACCTGTTTCCTCTAATAACCATTATCTTTGTTCAGATTTTTATTCTGTCGTTTGTGTATAATTTCTTTTATATTCCGTAGATTGAGTGTGAAACCCTCCAAAATCTGTCTTTCACTTTTCAGTTGATTTCACTCAACATGATCACCTCATGGTCTATCCATTTTGTCCCTAAGGTCAGCATTGTTTCATCTTTCTTCATAGTCATGTAATATTCCATTAAGTATATGCTCCATAGTTACTGTCCATTTATCTGTTGAAGGGCACTTGGGTTGGTTCTGTGTAACTAATAAACAGCTATACTTGAATATAGCTAGATCTTTTCAGATTTTTCACATTATTTGGATAAAAACTTAATAGGAATTATTACTGAGACAACAATTTCTATTTCCATTTTCCTGAGAAATCTCCATGTAATTTTCTACAGGTGCTACACCAACTTGCATTCCCACCAAGAGTAGATGATAGTTCACTTTTCATTGCAACCTCGCCAACATTTGTTGATTGATCTTTCAGTATAGGCCATTCTCAGAGGGGTGAGATGGTATCTCACTGTGATTTTAATTTGCATTTGTCTTATATTAAGTAATTTTGAACATCATATGGAAAACTGAAGGACATTTTAAGTTTCTAGTCTTTCACATTAAAATGATTAATATTGAATAACCTTGTGAATGTATCAAAATAAACTTCTTAATACTTAGATTTTGAATGTTGACATTTAGCTTTTATTCTCATAGAAATAGTGTTTTTTATTTTGAATAAGGCAGCTTTTAATTGTCTCTTGACAGTAGTAGCAGTTTACAACTTAAAAAAACATATCTAACAGGATTATTTTAATTCATATATGTTTATGACAGGTTAAAGAAAGTGTGATGGATGTAATATTATTTTGCACTATTATGTTTTACCAGCATAATGACTTTATGACTTTTGGCAGATCACCTATCCCCTGAGCCTCAGTGATCTCATCTGTGAAGTTGTAATGATACCAGCCTTACAGAGTTGTCTAGAACAACATTATGGCATTGACTCTAAGATATTTCCCTCTACATTTAGTGTCCTTAGTGTTGAGATGCCTCTTTAAAACATTTCATAGTTGCCTTGTCATTTTTTTTTCTTTCTTGACACATTAAATAAGGGTGGTTTTAAAATTGAAAGCATGTTATATTCAATGAAGTAGGGCTATTCCACAGACTGGAACAAGTAAGCTTTGAGAGGACATGATGGTATAGCCAGAGAAAATTGAGTGTGATGGGGAAAGCTCAGTGGCGGAGGTGGGAATTAGGTATAATAAAGCACATTTTATTTTAGGGAAGCAGTTATTACAGCAGATGCACCACATGCTGGTAGGACAGTGCAGCTGATGAATGGTGCACAGGAGCACAGATTTTAGATGGACCGTAGAGTCTGTGTATATGTAAGTTGGAATTATGGCAAATTATTAGATAACAGAACTTTGGGCCAAGATTGAAATTCAGAAATTGTGTTCTAATTTGTGACTGGAAACCTTTAAAATAATGGAACTGTAGAAGAAGATATTTGCAAATCACATGTCTGATAAGAGGCTTGTATCTGGAATATTTAAGAAATTCTTATACTTGACATGAAAAATGCATGTAAATAACTCAAAAGTAAAAAAGATTTAAACAGATATTTTTCCTAAGATGATACATGAATGACTGAGAAGCTTATGTAGAGATGTTCAGTATCCCTTTCTGGAAATGCAAATCAAAACTTGCATTTTTGCAAAACCACCCACATTTTCAGTAACAAATATTCGTGAGGATATTGAGAAATAAGAATCTCCAGTGGCTACTAATGGGAATATACATGTACAGCTATTTGGAAGATACTTTGAAATTTCCTTAAGTTAAACAGCTACTATATGATCTAGTAATTTCACTACTTCGATATATAGCCAAAAAAAATAAAAGAAAAAAAAAGAAAGAAATCTTCATTCAAATAAAAATACACATCAAAGATCACAACGGCATTATTTATAATAGCCAAAATGTGGGAACAACACACCTGCCCATCTACTGATGAATGAATGGATATAGTATGGTGTATCATGTACTGGATATCATAAAGAGAAATGATGTGCTAATACCTGCTATGCCATAGATGAACCGTGAAAACAATCTAAGTGAAAGAAGCCAGACACAAAAGACTACTGACTGTATGACTCCATTTATAGTTGCCCCAAGATGGGAATGGAATGGAAGCGTATAGGAAAAGGCAGTTCCTTGGTATTAGTTTTTTTAGAGTGGTGAAAAATTTTAATTAGATGGTGGTAATGGTTTCACAGCCTTGTGAACTGCTTAAAATTCATTGACAAGTATACTTTAAATGGGTGAATCCTGTGGTGTGTGAACTGTATTTCAATATAATTTTTAAAACTGAAAAAAAAATTAGATTCTGGTTCTAAAAAGGGTTTGGATTACTTAGACTCTCAGTGTAAGAATTCAGAGGAAACCCAGTTATAAAACTAGAACCCATATTAACTAGAAAAGTATAGGAAAAGAGGAAGGAGAAATGGGAATATTGGGGCTTGGAAAAATGGTTATCTTATGGAGGTTGGATGAATACCAAAGCTGACAATAGAGTCTGTGGATATGGATCTCATCATGCTTGATGACCCTGAGGTTGGGGGTTGGGGGGAGACTGGTGTGTGGAGCACGGTGATGAGGAGAGGAGGGATACCGATAGGATCCAGGTTCCACCTGGACACTTGTGCGTCCCTTGCAGTTCATAAAGAGCATTTTGTTTAGTTCCAAACCTAAACAAATTGAATTAGAGGTAAGGAAGCCTAACTTAACTAAGTCAGGATGGAAAGGAATGGTAGAGTAGTTATGGCAATACCTGAATTCACTGGAAGAGTTGGGGAACGTTGCTTTAGGCCATAGGTGTTCTCGTTTTAACTGGTACCTGATACTTAACTGGTAATTTTTCACCTACTTCCTTTGCATGAGATTGAACTTTCCTGAGGAAGTTATTGAAATTTCAGAAAGGAGGGACCAGTGGTTTTGTACCTAGATTGTAAGGTTCAATCAGGGGAAGAGCCACATGGAAGTTATAAAAGCTTGTGCCGTGGTCTGAAAAAGAGAAGTATTGGAATTTACTCACATTTCCATTGGAGACAATCTGGGGTATTTATGAAGGGTTGAGGAACATTATTTTATGCCATAGGTGTCCACTTTTTTTTTTTTGCATATAATGGCTGAATGATGTTTTATCTGTTGAAACTAGAATCCATAGAGTCCAGTAATTGGAGAAATGCAAGTATTAGAATATAGTTAGTAATTCAAACAAGGGAAATAAACTATCATGTACATGATATGGGTCACTGGCTTACTTGTTGCTTAATGGTTTTAAGTATGCCAGCTCTAAAGGATGAATGTGTCCTTATGTAGGCTCTACCTGATTTGTATATATGAGTAGTGGATGATTATCTGCTTATGTAGGCAATACCTGAGTTAAGCTTATCTTATTTGCAAATGGTTTGTAAGTGTGAATAGTGGACAATTATCTAGTTATGTGGATAGAGCCTGAGTTAAGCTTATCTTACCTAGAGATAGTATATATATGAATAATGACAGTAGCTATGGCATTTCATTTTTCTTTTTCCCTTGTCAAATCTGTGGGCTTGGAACCATATAGAGTAAGCTGAAGCTCCTTTAGGGAACTGACATGAAATGGTGGGTTTTTTAAGTTTCTTTTTGATCTGTGTGGGAAATGTCCCCAAAGGTTCATTTTGACCTAAAGTTTGTTTTTTTAAGGGCCAAGCATCACTGGAAGGGTTGAGGAACATTGCTTTATGCCATAGGTATTCTCATTTTAACTGGTATCTGATACTCAACTGATAATTTTTCACCTAGTTCCTTTGCATGAAGTTGAACTTTCCTGAGGAAATTGTTTAAATTTAAGAAAGGAGTAAACAGTGATTTTGTACCTAGAATGTTTTTAGGAGGTTCAAGACTGGGGAAGAGAAGGATGAAGGATGAAGAGGCTGGGGTGAATGGAGGGTACCCAAACACAAATATTTCCTCTTAATTATGTAGCTTAGGGTTGACTCTATTCTGGGAAAATAAATTCTCTTCTCATTTATTCTTGAGTCAAATGATTTGTTCTTCAGAATTTAACATTGGCAGAGGACCATATTCAGTGGTAGCTTTTCTGGTCTGGCCTATGAACCTAATTACAGTTTTTCCTTGGGGAAATAACTATGAATAACAGAAATAAACTTTCATTAATAGGACCAGTTGGGATTGGACTTTGTACTATAGTTTTTCTATATACCAAATCCATTGGTTCACAGCCATACTTTGTAAGAGGTGTATATATCACTGTGTTTGCACATGAGTGGCACAAGTGGCTTTGGGTAGTCTGAGATAATCAGCAATACTGAGTGAGTGCCCCTGTTTTGTAAAAGAAGAAATTAAAATGGTTGCTGGACTTATTGTAGCTTTTATCATTTTACATAAAGTTCTGGAAACAAAATTGAGATTGTCTATAGTTATATATATGTTAGATAAAACTAATTTTATCCAGAACAAAAAATTATGTGCTTGAATGAAGGAATATCAAGAATATTGGAAACAGTTGATATAAAAAATAAGGGAGTTTGTTGCAAGGAACAAAGGTTCTCTGTGACTTGACAGCTGCTGTTAAAAAGTGACACCAGGAAGAGCCTGGCCTTGGTTCACAGCTGCCTGAAGTTACCACAGTCTTCTCTAGTGTTACCAAAGGAATTTGCAGTACTTTAGTACTAGCAAATAGAGGCTACTATTGGCTAGGTGAGTCCTTATACTTAACTGGAAATCCTAACTGTCCATTAAGATCTTCATAATTAAGGCATGGTGGCACATGCCTGTAAGCAGCAGCCTAGCAAGCTGCTGCTGGAGTCTCGGATCACTGTTCGAGTCCTGCTGGGGGCACGTAGGGACACCTAGTTCCAAAAAAATATAGTTGGGGTGGTGGTGCATGCCTATAATTCCAGCTACCTGGGAAGCTGAGGCCAGGCTTGAGTATATGGTACCACGAGCACTGTGAGCCTGCGGTTCCATAGGCAAAAATAGTGAGACCTAGTCTCAAAAAAAAAAAAAAATCTTCATAATTATCAGGTTTCCCAGCAGCCAATTGTTTGAGATTCTAATTATGTGCAGGGTACATTATTTGATTTTTAAGGAAGTTGTTAGAGGCATGAGATGACCTTGACACATCAAGTCTGATTGGACATGGCATAACACATTTACAGGACATAGTAACTAGAATTCTAACCCATTTTAGATTTCTTGAGGCCCCAAAAGTTGAAAATAAAGCAGTAGTTACCAAGTAACCCTCATATTTCAAGGACTTCAGAGAGGGTGGCCTTAACTGTGACTTTGTGCTATTAGCCCATACCTATTTACAAGAAATAAAAATACAGCAAATTCAGGGTTCTGCAACAAAGGAATTTTTGGAGACAGCTGTTATTGTTTGCTCTGTGCCTGTTTCCTTCTCTACACATAGAAGAGGTAAGGGATGCTCTCTTTAAGTCCCCTGGAACTTATGGAAGCCATGCAAGAGGGAGAGGGGAGAGAGGCATCATCCCAAAAACTTGACAGTTATCCCTGCTGTTGGAGAGCATAAGGGATAACTCCAAGGCAGCAAAGAAGAGAAAAAAGAGGGCTGTTTGTCAGCTTGCCCTTCTTAAGACAGTAGTTTTGTTGAGCTTTTGCTAGAACCAGTTTAAAGTCTTCTACAAAGGGTTGGTGTGCATGGCCACCTGCAGGAGGAGATACCCACAGAAACCCTGAGGATTGAATGTTGAAGGTCTCATTCAACTCCTGGGCATTGGACTTGGAGGACTCTTCCAGGAACCTACAGGTCCTTATTAGAGAGTTAGCATGGACATCCAATTTCATCGGTGTGGTGTTTTTGACTTCCGTTCCTCCTTGAACACCAACCCTAAAGGAACCAGAGACAGTCTTGTTTGGTCTAAAAAGAAGGTACAGTCCTGCCCAGGCTAATTGCAGGCTTCTTAGCTCTCTCTAGGAAGAGGAGAAAGAAGCTTTAATTTAGGTGAGTATTGATTAATGCAGTTAAGACAGTGTCCTGGACTTATAATTATTGAAATTACAGTGTTCTTGGAGCTGAAAATGATTGAATGACTTCTTAATTGAATAATTGGGACAAATTGCTTTAGAATCTTTTAGGAGCAAGGAAAAATCTGCTCACAGAAGGGCTTTGAATAAATATTTTTGTTTCCTGTTGTGTTTATCTTGGTGCATAATTTATGAATTCACATGCATGAAAAGCAATTGTAAAAGGAAGCTGTACATGGTATCCATAAAACTTGGTGATACTTATTTCCAAATCATAACTCTGAATAGGGAATATTTCAACTTGGGAAAATTCAGAAACTTTGTTATCTTACAAGTATACAGAATTCAGAGCATGTTGAGATTGTTTTCTAGTTGGAGTATTGAAGGTGTTGTAATGAAAATGAGAAGATGTAGATCAGGCTTCACCAGTTATAATTTGCTTAGAGCTCACTGTGTGTGACTGTGCTTTATACTCCAAATACAGTGTTTTTACTTTTCACCACAATCTTGTGAAGTTTATGTTTTACCTTATAGACAAAAAAAAAAAGTGAGTTTCAGACAAGTGACAGTGAACTGCTCTAGTTTCTCCAGTTGTTACAGTGGTAAAGTCGCCTGTTGGTTTGTCTAAACTCTTCAAACTCTGCTTCTCCCTGCTACCCCCTAGGTAATCACTCACTGAGATGGAACAGAAATGGGATAACTCCACAAACATTCCTAGTCTGAAGAGAATGGGGCATAAAAAGCACTAATGGGAGCATCACAGTTTTTAAATCCCAAGGGCATGTTTAGTAATCACTCTCCCCTCCCCTGCTCTGCCTGGGGTACAGGTGTCACATGGATCTGTTCTTTGGGAGATTTTTTCCTTTTGTCTTTCTTTTGTGTCATTTCTGAAGCAGGCAATGGGATATACCCTCCTTCAATTAGCTCTCTTCTGACCCTATTCGTTTAAGAAAATGGGCAATAGAGATGTTAGTCCAGGAATAGGCAACAGCTTGGCATTGAACTGGAATTTCAGGTATCAGACTTCAGAGCCATCCATTTTCTTTCCTTCGTACCACCCCCAGGAAGGAATATATTTTTAAATGCTCCTATTAACAGGAAACAAGCTCTTATTAAACCTCATTTGCTTTACTTTATAATTTAAAAAATGTAATACATGTGTTGTGAATTAGGGTTTATAATAGGAAAACACAAAGTGAACAGGAATGTTTGCTCTCCTGGATTTTGTGTGCAGTGGAGAAAGGGGTGAGGTGATTAGGCACTAAAGAAAGGAATGTGAATTTGTTAGTCTTGGTTTTGCATCTTTCTTATTTTTCTTAGTTTTTTACTCCTATTTTATGGGTAAACAAAGGAATAAGAAATTTGAAAATTTTATTAACTAGCAAGACTTCTAGCATACGTGCATAATTAAGATCAGACCTGAAGTAAAATTGTTTTACTTGAAAAACTAGATGATTCTTCTGTGTCTCCTTAAAAAAAAAGATCAGTAAGAGGGAATTTTGTCTAGGAGATCATTGTGAAAATTAGTTGGGGGAAAACATGCTATCACATAATACAAATTAATACCATAAACTTCTTTCACATGGTAATTGTTCCCTAAATGAAGGCTGTTATTAATGTAATTGAGGATATTTTACTTTTTTAAATTCATTTCAAAAAATTTCTTACACAGATAAATGATTGCTGGGATTCCTTCCCTCCCACCCCCATCCCCCCTATGGTCCGTCCGTTCACTCAGACTCCTCTCTCGTTGTTTGATGGTTTATGTTCAGTCCATAGGTCTCTCTTCCTTTTCTGTGCTTGTATCTATTTGACAGGAGAGGGACTATGTTCCTGGTACACAGCATTCTGTGTGTGAAGGATTGTAGTCTTAGCTTTGCGTTGGGCAGCCTGTCCATGCTCATTTGAGGTTTAACAATGTCTTCTCATTGCTGGCTGCCCCTTCCAGTCTATTCTCCTTGTATATCCTTTGCCTCTTCACCCCTCAGTGCTGCCTTCTGGCTTGGGGGACCTTGATCCAAGTCATTTCCTGTAATGAGATTTCTCAGAGAGAGAGAGTAGGCATCTACCAATGGCCTTTGTGGATGATTTCCACTCTCTCCCTTTGCAGATTTGTTGTGGAACCAGTTCCCCAACTCTGTGGGCTTCCTCTCCCATGGTGTGGGGAAGGGCTCCTTGTTTTCTTGGGTGGCATATCCCAAAATGGGGTCTTGGTTCATCCACTCCTGACAAGTTTGTAGGCGCACTTTTGTGATAGGTCTTCATCATGATTGTCTCTCCAGTCCATTATGTTCTATGATAGTCCTTCTCCTGCATCCTGCCCAGCTGCATTGGCAGGATCCTTATCTGGTCCCTCACGTGTTCTATGTCGCTATTTGCAAAGTTTGTTTTTCTTATTCCTCTTGAGGACTAAGTGGAGTGAGAGTGAACTGGCAAGACCTCCCCACCTCCCCCAATTTTCCCTGACCCCGTGTGGGTCTTTTCTTGCTCGTGCGCTGGTCCAGTCCGTGTCTTCTGGGTCAGCCCCCAAGGCCCCCTTACCAGCCAGCTTGATGGCAGAGGGTGCTCAGTGGGTGCGCAATTGGTGCAGCTGCCAGAGGATGGCTGGCAGCTGCGGGTATGTGCCAATCAGGGCACTCATGGTTCCCACAGGCCTAACGATATTTCACTTTTTTATGGAGCAGTGGAAGCAGGAGTGGACAATGAGTATGAATGTACCTTAGCTCCTGAGAGAGAAAAGAAAAATTGGCTAGGGTGCATTTGATTTTAGCACTGCCAATGATAGGTTGTAGTTGGCAAGTCACAACCTCTGACAAAATCTCTACCCTCGTAGAACTTATATTCTAGATGGGATTTTGGGGAAGGGAATAATAAATTAAATAAAATAAAATAAATAAAATAAAATAATAGAAAGAAAACTGGAAACTATTCTGACTAAGGAAAACTATGCAGGCTTGTCCCTAATTTGGTCTGGAGTCAAATGAGTTGCAAGCTCAGGGTTAAAAAGAATTCTTTCTTTCTTAGACTTGACCCTTTTCTGTAGTGTTTTCATCCTTTCCCACTAGATTCCAAAAATAATTTTACATGCCAATTGTCAATTATGTGCAAAAAGTAGAGATGGTAGTATAACATAGACTCAGAGAGATACATTACCCAGAGTTAGTAGTTATCAAAATTTCCCACTTGCTTCATCTGCCTGCTTCTCTACTCACACTTCATGTTCTTAAGGGTCTCCTGAGACTCTCTTCAGTCTGGTGCTGTGCTCAGAAATATCGTTTATTTACAACTCCTCAGTTGTACCCTAGATCTAGCCTCCTGTCCTTTTATTTTTATATGAAGAGTACTGAAGTGAACCAGTGTGCTGGTTTTTTCTGGTTCCCAGCTCTTAGTAAATCACCCCATCCCCATTTGTAGACTAGGCCCCTGGATGTAGACCAGACCCCGCTCTGTGGCAGTGCTTGGGAACTGCACTTTCACCAGTAACCGTGTCAGGAGAAAGTCGGTGTTTACTCCTGCCTACTAAATGCAGAAGTTGTGTCAGCCCATCCCCCCCCCCCTTTTTCCCTTAAGCCAGCTTCTTTGAGTGGGTAGGTGGTGAGTTGGCAGTCCTGTTAGACCAAGCAAACCTCCTGTTGAGCAATACAGTGGCATATAACCTGAAACAATATTCCTGCTACACAGCATTATCTTTAGCTATTAAGGGCTTCCCACAACCTTACCCAGACCAGATTTTATCAGAGGAAATAGATACCCCTTTCTGAATCGAATAACTTCCCTAGTCCTAGTCCTAAACCTATCATCACTACTACTAACAAATGAAAGAGGCTTAGGTCCCTTTGCCCTTCTTACTACCTACTTGGAAGACAGCTTGTTCTTTCTTCCTATGATTCTTCTCCAGGCATCCTTTCATCTGGTAACAAGATAGTATCTCTGTGTCCGTCTCTGTCTCTCTCCCCAGCCTGTCTGTCTCTGTCCCTCCCTCCCTTCCTCCTCCCCGTCCTTCTTCTCTCCCTCCCATCTCTACAGGGATGAGTCCATCCTCCTTTCCAGCCTTGCCTTGACTACTATCTAACACAGTGCAATACTATGTTTGCATTTTTATACTATATTCTTTTCTGGGTTGTGGCTGCCGACTTTTTTCGACCTCCGGAGAGATACTGTTTTCTGGCATTTTGCTGGGACTCTGTGTTTACAAGTGAATGTACACATGCATGATTGCAGACTGTTAACTGCTTAAATGTTGTTGCCTTCTAAACAAGCGTAGCATTGGCATTTCATGCTGTTTCTGTTCTTTGACAGAGTTTTCACATTCCTATTCTTGCCTTCAGTCATAGCAGAATTACTAAATGTTGTGTAAAAAGTAGTGGACACTGTGAAAGTAGGAGATTTTTGTCCTTGTGATGTTCCGTAAGTAATTGTCAAATAAATGAAATCAAGAAATCAAGAACAATTCAGTTAAAGGATTCCAATTTTCAGAAATAAGACTGCATGGTGAACAACACCAAAGTAGATGGCTTTATACTATGAAAAGAGAGCCCTTAATGCTATAAACAGTGGGGAGCCATTTATTTATATCTTAAGGAGGTATAAAAATGTGAAAAAAATCTTAAAATATATACAGGAAGGTATGAAAAAGCAGGCAAATTTAACCGTACAACTCGATTAATCTCTGCCTAAGTATATACCTGTGTAGTTACAATTCAGACCCAGAAAATACTCCCAAAACCCTAGGAAGGAAGTTTTCATCTTGGTTTATAGATTTTTGGATCACAAATCTCATGATGTAACTAGGATTTATTACAGCTGTTCTTGGATTAGCAAGCCTTTATTCATCCCCTCTAACTGTATGACAGAAATAATAATGATTATTATGGTCAACAGTCATTAGTCATCAACATGTCTTGATCTTTCATATGCATTACTGCATTTTATCTGTTCCTTGAGATTTTGTTAGTATCCACATTTGCCTCATGTCCCACAGCTATAAAGTGAAAGAGTTAAAATGAGTACTTCCCATCATCTGAGACTGATTTCCTGTTGGTGATCTGGTGCCTTAAATATTTGACACCCATGTTTAAGTAGCACAGTAAATTCTTTGTAGTGGGAGTGACTCTGTTACCTACTCATGGTGTTCTTTTTAGGGTTATTCTGACCTGTTCTTACTAGAATTATTAGGAAAAGGTCATTTTGACTTTTTAATGGTCAGACCCCAGAATGATGTTTCATAGGGTGGATATTTTCGAGAGAGCAAGATGTTTTCAATGAGGGTAACTTTTAAAATCTATATGTAGCAAGATGATGGTCTCTGGACAAATAACAAGAATAGGACACAATGAAGATAAAGTATGAACCTAAGTATCTAGAATTCCAATTAATCTGTGTTAAAAATTAATGAGTGGAATAAATGCATGCCAATATTAGCAAAATAACAAAATGCTTATTAAGATTATGTTTGAAGAGCTAAGGCATCCATCCAAAGAAAACATGAAACTTCACAGACACTGAAAGGAAAATGAATTTATTTTAATGAGTCAAACTTGCTTTAACCAACAATCTTTTATATGCATTAATGTTTTAATTTGGTCTCACAAGGCAAAGCACCATCATATTTAAAGAATGCTAGCTCTTATGTCTGACTTAGATATCTGAAGAAAAGTATTTAGTGTTTGTCCATTATGTTTCCAGACAAATGGGGAGGGACCATGCAGCACACTTAGGCATAAACTGAGAACAGTCAATGAAATTCAGGTCATACAAGATGAGAGCATGGCCACTGGTATCACATGGCAGTGTAAAAAAGTTGCAGAAAACATCTTAAAATGATACAAACTGTTCAGTTTATCCAACTTGCTTGGTGAAAGACTACAGTTTTAACTTTAGAGTAGTGGGTACAACGAATGCTGTTGCCAGCGGTATTTACCCTTTGAAGAAGTGTGGGTGCCAAGAAGTAGTTCAGGATTGTGTTTGGTGTCTGTTTATTTTTAAATGGGTATGGGTGGTGATGAAAAGCACTTTCCACTAAAATCTGCTCATGTTGGTAAATGTTTCTTTCACAGACTCTTTAATAAGTCATGCATTTATGAGAAACCATCAAAAGGGAAATAGAATTTCGTATCTTGAATTTTGTAACTAAAGTTAATCCTAAAATATAATTAAAATGTGTGGATAGTGTCCTTCAAAAGTAAAATAAATATATAAAGTCACATTAGTAGGCAGATCTGTATTCTCTCCTCTCCCTGCCTCCTGCAAACCAGGGAGTCCACTACTGTCCTGCTCACAGAACCTGCTCTAGGTAGCTTTCTGGTGTTTGCATAGGTCATTTAAGAATGCCTGGTCTCTGGAGCCCACAGGTCCAGTTGCCAGGAACCTTTGCCTAAAGAATAGCTGGACACCTTTGGCACCGGTTCCTCAAACCAAGCTGTCTTCTGCAAATTATTCCTGCAGATTTTGTAATGAGCCAGTGGGGAAACAGAATTTGAGGAAGGCAGTCAAGAAGGGATAGCAAAGGAGCTGCCAGAGAGAAAGAAGGATGATGTCAGTGTCCCACTTATTCCACTCTGTAAGAAGGGAAACTAAATTCTCACGTTCTGGTAGTTTTCCTACTGAAACCTTTAAAAAAACAAAACAAAAACAATGTGAAATTTAACACACAGACTTAAGTGGTTCCTGAGATTGTGCCTGATTTACTGACACATTAACTCTCCTTTCCCTGGTAATGATTTCAGAAGACCCCAGGCTTTGATAACCAAGGAGAGAAACAGAATCTTAGGAAAAAAAAACAAACAAACAACAAAAATATTAGTAAAAGGCTAAATTTAGGACTTCTGAAAAGGAAAAAAATCTTGAAATCATGTTCCCTTATAATAAACTAGGCAGCTAAAAGGGGAACAAGCTAAGGTATGAGAAGAGATATGGGTGCAGGGCGGGAAGAATATAACAGATGGAATCTTTAGGTCTCTTTTTGTTGTCTCAATTTGTTTCTAATGGCTTTTGTTCTTAGGGATAATGCTTATAAATTAGATTGTAAATAGGTCCCAATTACAACTTACCATGCTTTTCTCTAACTGAAGAGCTAGATTCTTAAGTAAATTACATAAAGTTATATAACTTTATATAAGTTGCATAAGGTAGAAGTCTTGTGGTAGTTCTTTTGTAATCTTTTGTGTGTGTTGATACAAAAAAAAATGAGAAATTCAGTACATTTCTCCACTCGGAAGGTATACTGAATGGTGTTTGTTTAATGGGGAATTGATGTCGGATAAGCCTTAATAAAATGAAAATAAGTCACCCCTAGATGGGGGTGTGTGTGATAAAGTTACACTGGCCTTGAGGCAAATAAAGACAAATTTTTAAACATAATTTTTTTTCTTATAGTCCTACTTTGTGACGGATTATGACCCAACCATCGAGGATTCCTACACAAAGCAGTGTGTGATAGATGACAGAGCAGCCCGCCTCGATAGTAAGTAAGCTTTCTTTATTTTGTAGTTTACATACCATTTTTTGAAAGGTGGGTTCAGCTTTCTGCTAGGTTATGTTGTACAATTAAAGTTACTGTAACACCAGATTGAAATGTCTCATAAGATGATCTTGAATATAAGCCCATTTCTTTCATTAGTTTTGATTGACAAAGCTGCATACAAGGCAGTTAAAATGGTACTTAATATGTAATGTAAAATGTTAATTGGATTGCTTTTTTTTTGGGTAAAACTAGTCCTGATACCATAAACTGTTGAAGTTGTATTTGTTGAAACAATTGGAAAAATCAAAACAGGTTGGACCTCAGCTTTTCCTGTCTTTTGACAGAGGTTGATATGGTTGAAATGAATATTTAGAAAAAGCTTCAATATTTAACTCACTTAGAATTTATAGCACCAGAACCAATAGTGTTTTTGCGCCTGCCCAAAATTTCCCCCCTCTTTACAAAAGAAAGTCCTTTTCCTTCATTCACTGAGATCAAGAAATACATTAACCTTTGCCATCTTTAGAGTATGGTAATTGGGAGATAGTTCACATTTTCTTCCTTGAATTTACAGTACCTTTTCAATTCTTTCAGAGGAGAGAAAACATCCATATGACATCAGAGGTTTTCTGGCTCCATCTCCATAGATGTATTTGATATTTTTAGCCTTCTAATTGGTATGCTAATATATTCTTACTGAAAAATCAATCTGTACTGATGAAGATAACTCTGAAACTGCCTGCCATTAGAATATATTTGTCTTCAGTACTAACAGGCGAATTAAGTACTAAGAACTATGCACTCTAACGGATGTACACTCATTGGATTAGTCTTTCTGGGGAAGCCATTTATAAAATGAAAACATGAACACAGCTATGTTGTTGTTTCTCCTTTAGTTCTGGATACGGCAGGACAAGAAGAGTTTGGAGCTATGAGAGAACAGTATATGAGAACTGGAGAGGGTTTCCTGTTGGTCTTTTCAGTCACAGATCGAGGCAGGTTTGTACCAATATTAAGTGTAGAGCCACCGTTTATGTCTTGATCTCTAGTTTATTGAATTTGGATGTTCTGTTTTGTAGAATAAAAGAAAAGTAATGAAATATTAAATGGGCATGACATTTACTGAATTCTGATACTTGCCCAAATTGATCAATTTGTCTTTGTGTTTTTAGTTTTGAAGAAATCTATAAATTTCAACGACAGATTCTCAGAGTAAAGGATCGTGATGAGTTTCCAATGATTTTAATTGGTAATAAAGCAGATCTGGATCATCAAAGACAGGTGAGAAGGAATGTTGCTGCTTGAAAGCCAGTTGTTTGTAACCATGTAAAATGAACAGATGTGTTTAATGAAACTTTCAAAAGTGCCAGGATCAGAAAGGCATCTCTGAATCTGGCATTTTACAGAAGTAAACTACAAACTACATATTTATAGGCAAATAGAAGTAAATTATCTGTTTATAATAGGGAAGAAATATAAAGGAAGTAGATTTGAGGAATTTAGTCTTCACGTTTTACACATAACTCCAGTGGATTCTGCCTCGAGTGCTTGTACTAGCTCTGTCCACATTATTACCTTTTCTTAGGTAACACCCAAAATTCTAGTGCAGTTAGACAATCTTAAAGTTAACCCCGAAGACCTAGTTGAATCAATATTAATGCTAAATTACCTTCATTTAGAGAGTGGCTTTGATTTAGTTAATACGGATTTTTCTAAATTCCTACTAATAACTGAATTTTCTGTTAACTTGTCACATTGACTAGCTCTTACCCCAGGAACCTGTAAGAAAAGCAGAGTGTATTTTACTGCTAGGTCTCTTTCAAGTCTGAATTAGTATATAAAATTGAGGGGGAAAATTTTAATCTTTACTTTAAGCTAGTATAAACTGTTTGAAGTATTTTAGAATAAGGCATTGCACACACCTTACTCGTCCTAGAGCATATGTTCATTAGTCCATCATAGAAACTATTTTATGTCATTGGATCTGGGAAATAGTGGCAAAGTAACCCTGCACTGAACACAGGTTCTTTTGCTTTTTCACTAAGATCTACCCCACCCCAAAATATGTTATCCTGATTGTAGAAGTAGATTTTTCTCAAATCTTTTCATGGTGGCAGCACTGGTACTGCAACCAGATTTACTGTGATCTGCTTGGGACAGGGATCTGTATGGGTTACACGAAAGTCATCTGTGTCTGTATATAGGTGATGCAGTCTCTGTGTGCTGTTCCCATCTGTCTGCAGGTATTCAGCATGTTATGGCATTATTTTATAGTTGTTTTATATTATATTTTTTATAATAATGTTGGACATTATTTTATATCATAGGATCACAACATTTTCACTCTAAAGTTTTTTATTTTTATGAAAATAGGTTCTTAAAGTAAAAGAGCAGGGTGGTTAGAGAAACAATACAGGGAGTGATCAAGTTTCATATTTCTGTCATCTTAAAGATACCTACTTAGCTTGGGGCAAGTTCTTCTGTATTTATTTCTCTGTCTAAGCCATGTACATAGTCATAACTTCTCTATGTGCTGAATGCTTTGGATGTGTAAACCAAGGGGGGAAAGCAAGTGACTGTGACATAGGAGAGTTGGTCTCTTCATTCCTTCTAGATTCTACTCTCTAAAGGATAGGCACTAAGAAAAGCGTTCATGACTCTTTATGCTTTGTCTCCTCTTTTTTAGTTTCCTGCTTGCCTGCACTCAGACATACTGACTGCGCTCACTTTTTAAAATCTTGTATATTAACTCCATATGCTGACTCTAAGTCCTGGCACATTTTCCCTAGTCCATTTCTAACTTGTTATTACTTAGTCTTATTCTTAACTTAAAACACCTTTTCCCTTCTCCTCAGCTGTTGATGAATGGTATTTTCCTATTTCACTGAGAAATTACCCTCCATTTCTACCTCCACATGTGCTAACCTGAGTGCATATATGCCTCGCTTCTGTGGATAAACTGCTTACCTCGCTGTGAGCAACTCTGCAGTAGACACTGCATCCTCTTCTTTCACCAGTTTAGGGCCATCACCCCAGCAATCGTTCCGTTCTGATTGTTCGGTCCTTTAACACGTGGTCATTCCTACCAGCATGCTACAATAAAACAACTGCAGCAACAGCTTTTCCTTAATCTGTATTTTTGTTGTTCCTTAAAAGTCTTATCTACATACACTGTACTTTCTTTCCTGATACTCCTGCTGGCTCTGACTCCAGGCCGTGGTGCCCCATCAAGGTCACCACTTGCGTAGATGTCAGTAACATTTGACACAATTACTCACACTCTTCTTTTTGAAACACTTTGTTTACTTTGCTCTGTGACACCAGTTCCTATACCAGTGCCCTCTGTTGGCTGCTCATTTTTTCCTTATCTCTCAGGTGTTTTAGGGTTCAGGTACTCTTCTGGCCGCAGATAGTCAAAGGAAAGACAGACTTTCTCCTCAGGCTCTCTCCACAATTAAAACTGTTGTTCTGTAATGTCTTGGCTTCCTTACTTGTTCTGAAACTGAATCTGAATAGACGAACAGGCATCCAATACATACTCATTTCCCCCTCTTTAGCAGTGTTTACTTTTTTGTTATTTCTTTAGGTTCTCCCCCAGTAATCAGTTTGGCTTGCTCTAGTTATTAACCCAGTTTGTTCTTTTCTGCCTTTGTCTTGGACATGGTCCATTGGGCTTTCTCTAGTTTCTAGCCTATTTTCTGTCAGATAACAAATGCCCATTTGCCATGTTCTTTGTATTTGGGGGTCAACTCTGGACATTCCTACCACTGGCTTCAGAGTTTCTCAACTTGTCAAGGTAAGGAGATTGCTAGAACAGATTTTGTGTGTTTCCTTTTGACTTCTGCATCCCTGGATTCCGTCCGTCCGTCCGTCCACCCACCCACCCATCCTTTATTAAATACTTTCTCTCTGCATTGATGACAGAGTAGTATAAAAAGTAGTCATTGAAATTTACATTAAATAAAAAAGATCTATAGAATTAGAATGATTATTTTGTATTATCTAACACATAGATGGCTCCTTAGAGATATATCGATTGTTCTATTTATCCTGTCAGAGGTGCAGGAAGAAAATGTAGGTAAATGATTTGTTTGTCCTTGATAAAATATAAAGGTAGGTAAGTATGACAGCACATTGATTCTGAAATTCGATACAGTAGTGTGTGAGCTTGGATTGTGGACTTAATGAACTATCTGATTTCAGATTCTTGTCATTGACTCAGCTCTGTCTAGAATTGGCAGGGATTGTTTTTGCTTTCTGTTTTTACCCCCATTTCCCTTCATAGCTTATTTTAGCATCCCTTTATTAGGTGCTTAGTTATTAGTGACCACTGCTAATTCAAGAATGGAACCCATTATACTATATACGGTGGATACTTCGGTGTACTAACTACTATTCCTGTCAGTTCTTTGACCCTCTGTATGCCCCTGCACCTTCCGAGAAAAGGATCCCTCCTTCTCAAAAAAAGAGTAAAAGACTTTCAAACTTACCTGTTTGTGCCTTGTCTGTAAACTGTTGAGTGTTCACACTAAAGAGAGACCTGTGAATTTGTTGTCTCAGATGTGGTTTGGTTCGTTAAAGCAGAACAGGTTTGTGTAGGGCTAGATCTACCAAATCAGAATATCTGGGAGATAAGGCTTTGTAAGTATTTGATATCTTAATAAAAATTCTTTGATTGGGGAGCCTTTAGGAAATCTTCGTGTCTGCCCTTTCAATCTTCTGTTGCTTCCTAAGTTCCCATACTGTGGCTTTGTTCTGTATGTATCCTTGTTGTTTGTTTTTGTTTGTCTTGTGATAGTAATGCTGTTTTTATTTCATGGTTAAAAATTACACTATACCAGTGATTTCAAAAGCAACTTATATTTAGTTAGAAATTTCTTGACCAGAAATGTGTTTACAAACTTTGCTGACTTCAATTCCTGGAATAGAGTGATGTGAAACTATGTTTTAAAAATAAATAAGGTAAGCACATAAGGATCCTTAGCAGTGGGATTGTTTTGTCATCTAGACCATTTATTAATTTTTTTCTGCTATAACTGAAAATAGGTCATTTGCCGTTTCCCTCTAGCTAAAGTATGTTAAAAAGGGTAGGGATAAGGTAAGGTACCTTTTTGAAGGTAATTGAGCAGAAAGACAAATAACAGAGTTCCTTAAAGGTTTTTCCCTCTCCAAGTCAAGTTTATGTTAATAAAGTAATTTATAGGCGTTGACTTGTCTCAATGTCTTTTGAGTTATTTGAAGATATTTATTTGATTGGTCTCTATTTGCTTAGACATGTTTGTTTAGTTAACTACTACACCTTCTCTTAGACTCTAGGTATATAAAGACAAATATGCCTTACTCTCTAGCTACAAAGGAACATAGTGGTGGGAGGATGAGACAACAAAATAGCAAATAATAGTGTAATTTGTTAAGATTTTTGTCACTGGGATATCATACAATGTTTTGGGAACTCTGGGATTCTGTTCTAAAACAGGATCAGCACTAAGGGGATGTCTGACTATTTAGGTCTTGAACTATTAATAAGAAACAAATTAAATGTATATAGTGTTGGGAGAAAAAAGATGGACATTCCAACGTAATTTATAATATATTTATAATAACACATTTATAATAACATTGAAATATTTTTGTAGAAGAGAAATTTCCTGTGTCAAATTTTCTTCAAACAGGAATTTTTCTTTCTGAATTATTGGTTCTTTGAAGAATTCTTTTTCCATATGGGTCCTCGTTATTGTAAATTGGTTGATTGATTTGATTTTTATTTCAAAACTATAGTCTTTATGGTACATTTGTTATTTATTTATTTATTGAGACTAGGTCTCGCTATTTTTGCCTATGGAACTGCAGGCTCACGTTGCCCAGTACCATGGATTCAACAAGCATTCCCCAGCCTCACCTTCCCAGGTACCTGGGATTACAGACGTGCGCCACCACACCCAGCCTTTTTTTGGGACTTGGTCTCGCTGTGTTGCCCCGAATAGGACTTGAACTGCGATCCCTAGCCCCAGTTGCTTCATAGGCTGAAGCTTACAGGCACGAACCACCATGCCCGGCTTACATTTGTTATTTTGAAGAGTGGTGGGGTAAATTTAAAATTACAGAAACTTGCATATAACAGTGCTTTGTAGAACCTGTCTACTATCCTTTTGAAACACAATAGGATAAACTATTGTAAAGCTACTATTAGGTGTTTATGCATTAATTTATAACCTAATGCTGTTATACTGAGGTTGCTGAGTTTTAGGAATGGAATAGGTAATTGGAGAACAAATTATTTGAAAGGATTAGAGGAAATAGTACCTTGAACTTAGATGGAACTAGAAAGAATTTTTCTGATCAGAATTACTTTGTGATTCTAAGTGTATCTGGTCATAAGGATTTCATTCCATTAGTGGGGTAAAATTAGCCCTAGACTAAATATTGTTCTATAACAAACAAACAAACAAACAAACAAAATAATAATAATAATAATAAGACCAAACTTTTCAAATAATCCAACTCCAAAGAAAACTCAAGAATACTTACAGGAATACAAACTATCTAGAACTCAATATATAATCCATTACCTCGGCATCCACTCAAAAATTAGCAAGTTTCTAAATATAAGCAAGAAAGGTGATTCATAATTAGGAGAAAAAAAAAAACACAAATGGAAATGGTCCTAGAAATGACTCAGATCAGTAGAGAGTGTAAAACAATTACTGTAACTATCTTCTATGTGTCCAAGAAAAAGACTGAATATTAATTAGAAATGTAAAAAGATCAAAATCAAACTTTCAAGGTTTAAAGCTATGTGTTTGGAGATGAAAAAAACACTGAAGGAGATTAACAGAAGTTATAACTGAAAAATTTGTTTAAAAAAGCTAAATGTAGATATCCAAGATGTTGATCAAACCCTGTACTCATGGAATATAATATAAATATTATATTTGCATTTTACATTGTATTACATGAAGTTATATTAATCACATGAAATTACTCAAAGCCCAGTGATTAAGAGACAATTTGAAAATAAGTAGAGGAAAAAATATTTCACAAACAGAAATAAAGATAAGGATGATATCCGCCATCATTTTTTCTCATAGGAAGTGAATCAAGTGAAAAGAAGTGAAGCAACAATCTTTTAAATATTGAAAGAAAAAAACTTTTACCTAGTATTTAGTACCCACTAAGATTTTATTTCAAAATGAAAGTGAAATAGACTTCTCATGCATACAAAAGCTGAAATAATTCATTACCAGCAGACCTGCATGTCAAGAAATGTGAAATGAAGTCCTCATCCAAAAGAAAAATATAACAATGGAAATCTGGATCTATCCAAGAAAGGAAGAGTACCAGTGGGTAAATATAAGTACTTTTCTTATTTAGATCTCTTTAAAACATAATTAGATGATTAAATAAAAGATAATAACATTGTGAAGTGAAAGGTAGGTAGTAACAGTAAAAAGGATTGGGGGAGATATATATAGATATATATCTATATATATATCTATATATATCTATATATATAATGAGTTTCTTAAGCTATATATGAATTGGTATAATCTTTGAATTGAATAGTGAAAATGTATATTATAAACTCCATAATCATTAAAATAACATAACTAGATATATAAAGTTCATTAGCAAGCAAAGATAAAAAGAAATCATAAAAACATTACAGTTAACCCAAAAGAAGGCAGAAAAAGGATAGATAGAGCAAAACATTGATAGACAGGAAACAAATTATAAGATGACTCGGCTATATCAATAATCATATTAAGAATTCTCCTTTAAACAATGGTTTACACAAATGGGTTAAAAAAAGACATAAGGGTGTTGAAGTGGATATGTCAATATCAAAGATCTCAGACTGAAATCGGGTCTCAAGGAGGAGGAGGGACAGGGGGAAGAAGCCCTCCAAACGACAAGCCCCAAGGGTCCGTTTCACCCACCAGCAGTTGCCACTCAAATTGCTGTTTAACAAGGGATTTTATTATAACAAGGGAGTTCAACAGGGAAAATGAAAAGTCCTTAAAGCCACAAGTGGCAGTTATCTTACCCCAAGTCACCATTCTTTGTCCCAAAGGTCCCAAAGACAGAGTCCAATGATGGTTCCTTTGCCCCTCTGAACCTCAGGGGTAGGCACTTTCGCAAATCCAGTCTTTCTGTGGTGTCCTCTCTTTTCTTCTTTCCAGTGTTCCACGCTGCTCCAGTTTTTCATGTGCTTCAAACTTCTTCCACAATTGCAGATACACAAATCAGCTTTCCAAATTGCTGGCCATCTCTAGGTACCAGCTTTCCATATCACCTTGCTGCAATGCCATACACTCCAAATTGGCCACACTTTTGCCAGATACCATGGCTCCTTGTCACCCCCAGCTCACTCTTCCAGTGGGCTTTTGCCCAGCCTGGTCACTCGAGCTTCTCTTTACCTGCCTGCCATTCTCTCCTTTCCTCTCCCAAAAGTTCTCTCTCTCTCTCTCCAGAAGTTCTCACTTAATAGGAATAAGGAAGTTTTGTATTAAATAATATTACATCATCATAAGGACATCACCATCTCAAACATTCATGGTACATTGCAAGAGTTTCAAATTTTTGAAACAAAAATGGATAAAAACTGCAAGAAGAAGTGGATGTATAGTCAGATTTCAACACCCCTCTTTCAATAACTGACTGAGTAAGTAGAAAATCAGTAAATATATAGAAGACTTGAAAAGCACTGTTGAACAGCTTATCCTAACTGACATTGAGTGAACACTCCACCTAACAACAACGGAACTTTTGTTTTGTTGTTTGAAATGATATCAGATCATAGAACAAGTTTTAATAAATTTGAAGGGATTCTTTTTGGAAAACATGTTCTTTGTCCATAGGGGAATTGAATTTGAAATCAGTAACAAAAACTACAGATATCAATAATAACATTAATGGAAAGCATATCTTGGAAATCTCCAAATATGGGGTGTTAACATATTTCTAGATAACCTGTTACAGACCCCCCCAAAAAAAAATCAAAAGGGAATTTACAAAGTATGAACTGAATGAAATGAAAAGTCAACAATTTAACAATATAATTTATAGACTGCTAGTGAAATAGCATATTTTGGGAAATTGAAAACACTTAATGCTTGCATGAGAAGAATCTCAACTCAAAGACTGCCATCTTAGATTGGAAGGAAAATAATAAGAGCTAGCTACACCGTAATAGAGAAAGAAATAATAAAGATCAGGATGAGATTTAATGAAATTGAAAATGGAAAAACCAAGGGGAAATTAAATACAAAATTTGGTTTTAGAAGATCAAAAAAATTAGAATGATCAGATAAAGAAGACACATTTTACCAATATCAGAGATGCCATTGCTGCAGACCTTCAGATGTTTAAATAATTATAAAGAAACTCTACAAAGAACATCATACCAATAAATTCAGCAAGTTAGATGAAAGATAGAGGACACCAAAGCTTAATCAAAAATATGGGGAAAAAAAAGACCAAAAACCAAACTGAGCAGTACTGTGTAAAGTTAATTTGTTGTGAAAATCTCTCAAAGAAAACACCAGGCTCAGGTGGATTCACTGGTGAATTATACCAAACTGATTTTACTGAAACTGTTTCAGAAAATTGAAGAGTAGAGAATTCTTTCCAGCTCATTACATTCTGAAGCCAGCTTTACTCTGATACCAAAAGCAGATAAAGATGTAAGAAGCGAAAACCACTTTCCAATACCTCTCATGAGCATTTATTTAAAAATATTTAATAAAATTTAAGTAAGTTGAACTCAATAATATATTTAAAGGTCATTTTATCGTCACCCAAGTAAAGTTTATTATGGGAATACAGTGTTGGTTTGACACACAAAAATAGATCAGTGTAATTCATAGTATCAGTAGACTGACAATGAAGAATCAGAATTTCTAGAAGCAGAAAAATACATTTAACAAAATCCAATATCCATTACTGATAAAAATTCTTTTGAAACAGAATTTTTTTAATCTAATAAAGGGCCTCTACAATAAGACCTAATAACTGACTGCATAGTTTATTGTGAAAGAGTGCTTTGTCCCAAGATTAAAAACAAATCAAAAATGCCCCCTCACCATTGCTGTCATCGTAGTGAGGGTTCTAGGCAGTGAGGTAAGACTAGAGAAGAAAATCTGTGCCAGAAATGAGCAGTAAGACTGTCTTTATTAGCAAATGACATGACTTTATATAGAAAAACACATTGCATTTTTAAAAAATGCCTAGATATAAGAGAACTTAGCATATTTCCAGGATTTAAGATAGATGTATAAAAATTATCCTATTTCTGTAGAGATATTACTGAAAAGACCAGAAGACTGTACCTTCATATGTTCCTAAGTATCTGACTTTTCTGCAAGTGTTTACCTTTGTGGTAATGACTATTGTGAAAATTCTTTTTCTAGAAATATAATTTTCAGTCTCATATGAATGTTTAATATAGTTTAATAATTTTAGGTAAACAGTCATTTATACCTTTTCCATTTGAAATATGTAAGTATTTACTTATCTTTCCCACCGTTTGATTTGTTGACCAGCTCTACCACCCTTCCTTCACCTAATGTAAGGAAAGGTGTTGTGTGGGAACTTGCACTATCCTGTTCATTATTCATTTTCTTTCACATACTTATTGATTGTCCTCTGTGTGCTCATTACTGCAGAGTAGAGAGAGGATGATGATGACCCCTTGGCCTCTTGAAACCTTTCCTTTCCATCCTCACCTCTTGCCATTTTTTCTCTGGGCATGCTGTATGCCAGCCCTGGTGGCTACTTTCAGTCCTGGAACTTGGAAGGCACATCCCCTTCATGACTCTCACATGTACCCTTTCTTTGGTCAGGGATGCTTCCTCATCCTACCCCCCACTACTAACGCCATACTACCTATTTAGTTTTAGTTTAAATATCACTTCCTTGACCTGCCTGACATGGTTGTGGATAGCACATTGTACCTTTCTTTCCCCGACCTTATCATTGTTGTACTTAATACTTCTTGAATAATCACCAGATTGAGATCTTGTGTCCTAGGTTGTTCCTCTGAGTTGTTCTGTGGAGACGGGTTTCATTTCATGTTGATATGTCTCTTGGTTCATATTATGATAAAATAGGCTTGGGCTGGATTAACAGTGTGATCTATGCTGAGAATTAGATGGAGTAGTTTTGCGTGTTAATACTGTACCTCAGACACAACTCTTGGAATTTCAGATAACACAGGAAGAAGGACAGCAATTAGCACGACAACTTAAGGTAACATACATGGAGGCATCAGCAAAGATTAGGATGAATGTAGATCAAGCTTTCCACGAACTAGTCCGGGTAATAAGGTAAGCAAAACACACTCTAGAATTTTGTTTATTAAATTTGATGGTTAATCACACTGTACTTTTAAAAACCATTAACTGAGGAAAAAATGACCATTAAGTGTTTTTTGTAAGAAAGAAGGAATGGTACATTAAAGGGGTTCTGTTTTAGAGGCTAATGCTTGTGATGAGTTAAAAATTCTAATTATATGCATACTATATTCTAATTACTTCTCTGCATATCAAATCAAGTTGAAATATACTGAGGTAAAGAGTATTCATAGGATTGAAAAAAAGATAGGTAGCTTACAAAGGTGGTGATATGAAACTGTGATGCTATACAGCCACATACTCTCGTGAGCTTTACATACACCATCACATTCAATTTTCACCGCAACCCTGTAAGCTCATTTGTAGCTGAGAGAACTGAAGCACAGAGAGGTTGCATAATTTAGGCAAAGTTCAGGCACACTAAATGTCAAAAATGGGCCTTGAATCGTTATTTCTTAACTTCAGAGTCTTCTTCCTCAAGTCCTCCCAGACGCTGAATGGAGTATCAGCACTCACACTGGGCATGAAGCAAAATACTCCCAGCCTGCAGTTTTTCTGTTAGCTGGCCTCAGACACCTCTGTGGTTCAGAAAGTGTTAATATTAATGATTTCCAGAAAGCTTGATGTGATGGGTGAGGTTGACTGGAATTATTATGGCTGAGGAATAGGGTCTTGCTTTAGTGAGTGGGGTTTCGTTTGAGTGATTTGCATCTCAGCCCCTAACCTCTCCCTCTCTCTATCTACTGGTTTCTTTGCTTCAGTGGAGTGGGCTTGTGTTAATCAAATGACGTTTGAGCTATGGACTGCTTACATTTTTTTATAACCCCCTACTAAGGTATTCTCTCTTAGTGGATGAAAAAAGGGGGAAGTTTTTTTTTGTTTCTTTTTTAATAGTTTGTTAAAATTCTGCTGTGTCTTGTGAATAAAGTTTACTTTTATAAGACTAAAAGAGTTCTGGAGATGGTTGGTGGTGCTGGCCTCACTGTGTCATGAATGTATGTAACGCCACTGAACTGTCCACTTCAAAATGGTTTTGATAGTGAAACACAAAACCAGTGGTTATGTTATGTGCATTTTAACATGCACATAGACATGTATACACACTGATGAACTAGTGCCTTAATAATTCTTAGTACCTTTAAGAGTTTTGCCTTTGGTTTTGATCCTCAGAATCTATCCACATCCACTAACCAATAGAGAGGAAGGCACAACAGAGACTTCCTTCAGATTATGGGACCGAGGTGCTGTCTACTAGGCTAAAGATAGAACTTGGTGGGCACATTTTTAATGCCATGCACCTCTAGGCATTGGAACATAGGAAGGATCTTACTTAGTCCTCATAGCAACTGTAAAAATGTAGTGTTTTTTTGTTTTGTTTTGTTTTTTCAATTCCCTTCAAAAAAAACTGAGGCCCAGAGAGGTTGATTACCTTGTCTAATGCTGACTGGTATCCAGTAAGTTTTCAGGACAAGGGTAGGAACGTTTTACTTTGTGAGGGAACATTTTTATTGTGTTCCAGGCATGAATGTTTATTCTTAAGTAGTCCTTAGAGTTAGTGGAATCTCAAATTGTGAAGAGGACTGACAGGTTACTGAGTTCAGCCTCTCCTT
This sequence comes from Uropsilus gracilis, assembly GCA_004024945.1. Lineage (NCBI taxonomy): Eukaryota > Metazoa > Chordata > Mammalia > Eulipotyphla > Talpidae > Uropsilus > Uropsilus gracilis. The sequence goes on from PVHY01004573.1 coordinate 75,568, forward strand.
TGATTCAGGACTTGCCATAAACTCACATAGCTCTGTTTACACTGTTGTTGAAGGATTTGTACCTTTCTTCCCTCCAAAGATTTGCTTTCATTCCTTATTTGAAATTTAACACTGAGAAACAAAAGCCTGTGAACTAGACTTGTCCAGAAATAACTTGCATTTGTAATATGTATTTCCAAGAAGGCAAATTACATGTATAGTTTTCTGTCTTACAGGAAATTTCAAGAGCAGGAATGTCCTCCTTCACCAGAACCAACGCGGAAAGAAAAAGACAAGAAAGGCTGCCATTGTGTCATTTTCTAAGAATCCCTTGAGTTTTAGCTACCAACTGCCAGGAAAAGCCCTCATCTTCTCCTTTTCTCTTTATGGTTTACATCATGTTGGTACCTTTCTAGCCTTAGACACAGATCACCGTGATAGCCTTAGACCAGAAAATGGCTAATGCTTTCCGTGAGCTCATCCTATGGTCATTTCAAGACAGAGTTAAAGGAAACACTAAGGCTGCTTCAAAGATTATTTGATTCCTTTAAAATATGTATCTATATACATAGACATTCTTATTTAAGGGCTTACATATTAATAGGGAAGAATCAAGTTTTGGAACATAAGCTGTTTGCCAAGCCTAAGTCACAGGCTGTGAAATAACTTTTAACGTCTGGAATCCTGTTGCCTACGGTTACTCTACCTATACGCATAGGGAGTTTTTTTAAAAAATGTGAATTTTTCCGTATTGAAAATTTTGACGTCAACTTTGCTTAACCTGAAATACACTGAATTAAACTTTCACCCGTGAGACATCTCAGATCTTACTGATGCTACAGCCTTTGTTTTCCAGTGGCCAAAATACCAAAATGCCTATTATATTTATAAATTAAAAACTGCTTAGAACGTCTTTATCATTACTCCTACTTTTAAAGATGATATTTTATGTGGCCAAATATTTGAACTCATTCTGGACTTAGGCATTTCAATGTTCTTGGTTTTTTAATTTAAGTCTTTTCACAGCCATATTGAGCGGAAAAATAAATAATTTCTGTCTGTCTTCCTTTTCAAGTATTTCTGAATAAGGGATTCAAAAAACTAAAACTGTTTTTGTTTGTAATATAAAATATGGAATTGATCTTTCCGGGGTCAGAGATGATTAATGTTTTTGCTATATACTTTTATACATTATTTTCTTATCAAACTAGTTAACAAGTATTTTTATATGTTTGTAAGCAAATATGCTTTCACAGCAAACCTTGTGTATATGTAAAGATAAGTATTTAATTCTCATTGTTCACTTTTAACAGAAAAAAAGTGAAAACTACAGAAACTGTGGTAGGACTTTACTTGCTGTTCTGGTCTGGTTGTACCCACCTTTGGCCAGTCACATATCTTCTCAAGAAACCTTCCGAATAGAGTACAACAGGATGAGAATCTGAAATCACTTTCAATATCCCCTATTAGATATTGACTGTTTTATCAAGTAGTAAGTGTAAAACTTTCATCGATGACTAGTAAAACTGTGGGTGGCTCCTGATTTTGTTTTTAATTCTGTGGATTGTGTTTAAACAATTCAAAAGTATGTTCTTGATTTTGAGATGCGAAGTGGTATTGCACAGTTGTCACTTTACTGAATGTGTACAACAGTCCCATGAGGTTTATAAAGTGTGACCTTGTATAGCTTCAGGTGCTAGAATTAAAACTGATCTGTTATCACAAGATAATGCTTAATGTCTTGTCATTTTGGTGGTTTCTTGCAGGAATGTTAGAGGGAATATATTATAGTAACTCTGTGCTTTTTCCTATCAGAACTTGAGGGTTTGCAACAAAATCAGTATTGGTCATTTAGCAGGTGAACTGGAAATGAAACAGCCTGGTGTTCTTAGAGATTTCTCAAATATTAAGTTAGTGTTACTTAAACTTTTTATGTGAAGTACTTCTACCAGAACTTGTCAAACCTAGCTACAGAGGAGGGAAGGGGAGTGAGTGTATAAAACGTACATCTCTCTGAGGAAAAAGCCTAAAATAATGGAAGCAAAGCACCACTAATTTCTTTGAATGCTATTTAACATTACTGCTCAGGAAGCTAAAATATTTGTCCTGTGGCTTTTGATTCTAGAGCATTATCACATCTCCTTGTCAGTAAGTAATTTTGGGGAAAGTTGTTTTTATCATGAGTAGCTTCAAATAACAAGAGACTATCTACAAAATATCCAGATGTAACGGGCAAGTCTTAGTTCTGAATTAGATGACTTATATAGTGAAGCAGCCTAAAAAGTTAAATTGTTACCTTAAATTTACTTTTTTTCCTCTTATTGCTACATCTATCTTCAAGTTCTTTCTGTAGTTATTTAATCTGCAGTTAATCTCACCCACCAAATTTTCATATTTCAGGTGTGTGTGTGTGTGTGTGTGTTTCTTCTGTTTTACTTGATTCTTTTTTGTCTTCTAGTTCTCTCTTATGTTCTTGTATTTCTCTTCTATAGCCCCTCTCAACTGGATTCCAAAGAACCGGTCTTAATGCCTGACCTGTGGTGCATAATGAATTAATTTCTCTTGTTTGTGTCTAGAATAGTACTAACTGTGTGCCATCTTTGAGAGAGCTGCGAAAGCTGTCACTCAGATAAGCTGTGTACAGCTACTTTTGGGGGGAGTTTTGGATGCTGCACACTTCTGTGAATATTGGATTATACTTCTAATAGCTACTTTAATATCCTTATCACCTGACCCCATTATTTGTATAATTTTTGGATTTGTTTTGTATTGGCAGATGTGATTTTTTTTTTAAGTTGTGGGTCACATTTTCCTGTTTTGTTTTTTTTCTGCAGATCTGATAAATGTTTTATTGGCTACTGAACATTGTGTATTTTATGTCATGGGGTGCCTAGATTTTGTTGTCTTCATCTAGGGATTGCTGGGCTCTTTTCTGGTAGGCAGTTAATTTACTTGCAGTTGAATTTGATCCTTTCAAGACTTGTTTTTTAGCTTTATGCATCTCAAGTTGTATTTTTCCCCAGTGTAGATTTTTGCTTTACCATGTAGGTGTGACTTTGGGGGGAGGATGGACAAGGTCTCTACTAAATGCCCCAGTAATTAGTGAGGACTCTTTCATTTACCTAGTGGAAACTGAAGGACCCCTGGCTGCCTGTAAGCTCTGGGGAGCTGTTATATTCACAGCTTCTTCTGCAAAGACCTATTTACTCTCTGCATAACTTTTGGAGTTCTTTATCTGTGCAGCTCTCACCCCTCCAGAACTTTGGCCTGCAATTTTCACCTGTCTCAAACTCCCTAATTTCTAGTGTCTGTCTTTTCAGCTCAGGGAGCTGTTTGAATGCTTGGAATCCCCCATCTTCTCTGAAGTCCTGATAATGCCTCCTGGGAGAAAGCCAGGGCAACCTAATGTTTTACCTTATTTGTTTCTCTTCATCAGGGATGGCAGTCCTGTGCTGCCAGGTGTCCTCTGTCTGAGAAAAGTTGTGTCATGAATTTAGTCTAGTGTTCTAGTTGTCTGAAATAGGAGAGTAAATCCTGTTGGAACGTGACTGGGAGCCAAAGTCTCTCATTTCATTTCCATCATATAATCACAGGAGTAGCCTTGTATTTCCTAGTCTCTTACCTGAAATCTTTCTTCACAGAAACGGCTAATTTCATGACGTAAGAGTTATCCATGTGGTAACTTTTATTTTGTTTGAGAGTTTGACAGTTGTTTTTTATCTTTATTTTATTTTATTTTATTTTTTTTCTGAAAAAGGTCAAATATTCTCTTTGTGGGCTCTATGTTCTCTGTCCCAGCTACGTGACTCTGCCATGGTAGCACTGAAGCAGCCACAGTGATGTATAAGTGACTGAAATGACTGGCTGCATTCCAATAAACTTTATTTATGGAAACGGAAACTTGTATTTCATATCATTTTCATGTGTCATGAAATATTAATCTTATTTTTAAGTTTTTCCCAATAATTGTAAAAACCATTCTGTATAAAAACAGATGGTGAACTGTTTTGGTCTGTGGGTCATGGTTCTCTAGTCCTGCTCTGAAATAGCTCTGACGTAGGCCATTTAGCATTTGAGATTACACCCCCAACTTTGGAGTTTCTTTTATGTCTTTTTTATATGTGGAAAGTCTTTCAAGCGGGATGCCCCGAAGAACTGTGAATTTTTGCCCTATGTATTTTCTCCCTATATTGTTTGTTTAGGGATATATAGTAGTCCAGGATTGGACATTGTGTCCTATTGATGCACATGGCTACATTGATTTGGGACTTCAGAGTTTTATAATAAAAATTGGTCCTTCTAGTCTTTGATTTTTTTTTTTTTTTTAAATAGAGACTAGGTCTCACTATGTTACCTGGGGTAGTCTGGAACCCAGGGACTCAAGTGATCCCTAGCTCAGCCTCCCGGGTAGCTGGGATTACAGGCACGTGACACCATGCCTGGCTAGTCTTTGATCTCTAAAATTTGATTTAACTAGTTTGTACATACTTAAAGCCTTAATTGATTCCTTCTCTAACTTGCTTTCTTTCTTTTCCCATTCCTATACATCATGGTCCCTTTGAATTGATAATTGGCAAGTAAGCAGGAGGTGATGATAACAAAGTGATGGGTCATGGGAAAGACTCTCCCAAAGAATAAAAGGAAGACACTGGAGAAAGGCTTGGGGCAAAAGAAGAGTTGGCAAAGTGTAGATTATGTTCTAGAAACCTTGGTCTGAAAAGATTTTAAGTGCAATGGGGAAACACAGTAGACTTGGTTCTGATTGAAGTCCTTTCTGTATATAACAGAAACTGTCATGTGTTCTGAACCAGGGTGTCTGGATCTAGTGGTAGTCCACTTGGCTACTACTAGAGAAGTGTGCATTTAGGGAAGGGTTGTCAGGTAAGAAATCTCTCTCTTTCCATTTGTCCTGCCATTTTTGTCTAGGTTTCTCTTATCTCACACTTAAGTTACTGCATAACTTCTGAAGTAGTCTTATTTCCATTTGACCCATTATTTCAGTAAAGCCAAATGGACATTTTTAGGCTATGAGTTAAGTGTTACACTGCTGCCTAAAAGCATTCATCTCAGTACACTTGAACTAGTGTCTGAATTCCTCACTATATAGTGGCCATCTTTTACTTTTGCTACTGGCTTAGAGAGCCCTCTTTCATCATACTGCCCTCTATTTGATTATTGATATGTATTATCTATGATTATTGTGTCTCATCTGACCTGCCTGCACTTCAGTATCATAAGTACTGGGCAGGAGGATGGGGGTAGTGGTGGGGTGCAGAGCCATGTTGATTGTCTACTGCTTCACTTATTGTGCCTAGCATGTGCAAAGAAGTAATTTGATGAATCACTAAGGATCCTAGGTGACGTTCTGGTGCTGGAAATATTTAGCAGCTGTGATCATTACATACAGGGTTAGTCCAGGAGATATTTGGAAGTGGGGATTGGAACTCAAAAGCAGAGACCAGGACTGAAAGTGTAGATTTTGAGTTTAACTATTTTGAGCTAATGATTAAAGAGATGAAAATGAATTGTAGAAAGTCTGATTAAGAAAAGGTCCAAGTTAAGTAATATTTGGGGGGAAATGAAGATTTCTTCTGTAGAAGATCAAGATCAGGAGGCAGCAAAAAGCTGAGAGAAGCATCCAGAAACTGGAGAGAACTAGGGGAATAGGAAGCCAAGGAGCCAAAGACTTAAGTGTTCTGTGTGGATGGAGTAGAGATAGGGTGATTTTTAAAAAAATACTATTTTCTTTAGATCACAACCTTGGTAAATGGTTTTTGGGATATCTCCCCCTCCCTCCTCCCTCTGGTGCCCCCTCCATTCTCTCGCACCCCTCTCTTTGTTGTTTGTTAGTCTGCATTAAGTCCATTAGTCTCTTACTTTCCTGTGGCAGTGTCCTTTCACTGGGTGAGGTACTGCGTTGTTAGAACCAGGTGAACCTTGCTGATAGGTTTTCAGTCTTAAGTCTGCGTTGGGCGGTCTATATTTATTTGTGGTTTATTAATGTTTTCTTGTTGTAGGCCGTCTTCTCCAATCTCATCTCTGCTGTTTTGCTGCTTAACCTTATGGTTCTGGTGTCTGATTTAGAGGGTCTCGCCCCCCTGACCATTGTTGGTGGAGAAGTTTCTCTGTGGATACAGGTGTCTGTGAATGGCCATTGTAGATAATCTCCTCTGCCTCAGTTTGCAGCTTTGCTGTGGGGCTGATGCCCCCCATCTTTGACCTTCCTCTCCTCTCCTGTAGTGTGGGGAGAGGGCCTTGCTTTCCTAGAAGGCATCTCCAAAACGAGGTCTTGCATCTTCCTGGCCCGATGAGTGCATAGGTGCACCGCACTTAGTGACATTGTGTTTCTACAGTTGTTTCTCTTTTCTCTCATGCACTGGTTCTCTTGGTTGTCCATCTGCTGTGTCCAGCTCAGGGTTTTGGGCTGGGTTTTTGCATGCATGGTCTCTCACCTGTTCTATGATGGGGTTTGTGTTGTGTATATTCTTGTTCTTCTTGAAGATTAGTTGGAGTGAGAGCAAAATGAAAGGAGCATTTCGACACACCCTCTCCCTTTCCCCCCCATTGCCCGCCAGTGTACCTCCCTGCTTGGGGGTGAGGCCCAGATCGCTGAACGTGCACCCTTTCATGCTCCCCTTGGGCTAGGAGCAGGGGACAACATGGCTCTGCCGATTAGGGCTGGAGATGCAACAGCCATCCACTGGTGGATGGGGCTAGAAAAACACCATCCTGCCCCCTCTCCTGGGCTCACCAGGCTTGGAGGGCTTACTCAGGTTCCTTTACCACCTTTGCTCCCCGCTGGCAAGGGAGCTTGGATGGCCTGGGAACTGGGCATGCAGGCAGCCCTTACGTGGCTGCCTGCTGGTGGGCGGGACTTGAGATAGGGTGATTGTTAAGAGGTTACTGATGGCTTTGAGGGATTTGTTTCAGTCACCTGTTTGTGGGAACCAGGTTATAGGGGGGTGAGTGTTAGAGGAGTGAGACAAAGAGCCGGTGTAGATATGAAGGTATTTAAGTCTGGAAGTATTGTGTGGGTATTAAGTGTCTGAGAAATTCGACAGCCTAAGATTTGCAGGCAGGCATGTTTTTCTGAGCAGTGTGTGAGGTGGCATAGTGCAGTGCTTTAGATTATCTGGTGAAGGGCCTGTTTAAAAAAGTTAATCTCTACCTGTTATGGGCAGACCATTTGTTAAATTTAATAATAAAAACTGGAAATTCTAGAAAAGTAAGCATACTATGGCAGTATTAAAATGCTATAAAACTATCAGAATGCTTGCTTTCAATATTTGTCTGGCATTGTAGTAATGAATTTTTCATTAATATCTTTGGGCTACAGATCTTGCTTTGAGTAGCCCAGAGCAAGAGAGAGGTTGGAGTATTTTTCACAAGGGCCCTTCTGACTTCCCACGTAGACTGGTAAATTCCAGGTTAAGGCTACCAAGTAGGAGTTGAATGTCAACATTAGAGGGGAAAAAAGAATCTACTATTACAAACTCTCGAGTGTTGTAAAGGAGTCTGTTAAGATGTTTGCCTTTTCCTCTTTTGCTAGTACTAACTTGAGTAAACCATTTAAACACAGATTAAAAATAGAACAATTACCAATCGATTCTAAAGCAAGGAAGTGGTTAAGAACATATTCTGAGTCTTAAGAATTTAGAGCAATATGAGAAAATGTTAATGAATACTGTGACATTATGAATGTTAAGTGAAAAGTATGAAATTACAGTTTGCTCTGATTATAGCTGGGTAGAAGTACTGCATGCATATTTCATGTTTGTCAGGACATGTTCATTTAGAAGTGACAGAAATGCAACTCAAGCCAGCTTTAAACACAAACTGGGCATTTACTGGTTTATGTAGTAGTAGAGGACTGAGGGGTAGGTAAACTGACTTTCAGTGACTCTATGTTGGGATACCATGAGGAACTACTCATAAGATGAGCACTGGCTAAACTGAGATGTGGGGTCGATAGCAAGAAAACTGTGTCAAAGCTTTGGGTTCAGCAACGGTAAAATAACCAGACCCAGAACTATCCAGTATTGATGGACTTGACTCTAGGTTCTCTGTGCCTCACCTTCATACAGCTTCTTCCTCTCTGCCCCACAGAGTGTGCAAAACCTTCTGATCCAACAGTGTTTCTAAAGTAGATACCATTATTTAAATTTGACATTTCAGTACAGATCTTTTGCTCAGAGATCTCAAAGGATTTATAGAATTATATTCATGCTCATTAACATTCAGCTGCTATTTGTAGTTTGTTATAGCATCTCATTTTCAAAAGGGAACTAATTTTCATTCCTTCTTCCTATTTTGGGCAGTAAGAAAAATAAAATGAACTCTTACAGAAGTTAATAGACAGTCCCAAACAGGGGACTGTCTTATCTTCCTTGATTCTGAGCTGGGATTAGGCATCAAACATTTGTTTAGTTTTGTTTGGATAACAGTGGCCATATCTTTAGGATATAAATATTTAACTTTGGGGGGAAAAGGACTGATGGTTCTGGTATGCTTTAATGCCACTCAACTACTGCCTGAGATATCTGGGCTGTTTGTTAACTCAGAAAAATAATTTGATGTGAAGAACTTTTTTTTTAATTAACATTTTAGCCATGGATGAGCTGGAGAGGTACAGTCGTGTGACATGTATGCTGTACCCTTTCTGGAAGTAAAAAGACACTGTCTAAAATGTACTTAATACACAGTTCAAATTAAAAACAGCACAATATCTTTTTAATTTTTTTCGATTCTGGGTCTAAAGAAGCCTGGGCTTTATATTCACTTGCTACAACAGATTTCTTTCAAATAATGCATTGGCAAGATGACTGCAGGTGATACAATGCACTGAACTGCTTGTCATCATCACATCATAAAAGATGTGACTTGTATTACAACTGGTTTGGCATTGATAAAAATAGACAACAATTATTACTGCTTTGTAATTTATATGGCAATTTTTATTGAATATCTTATCTATTTACTACCATTTCAAGTGGAAGTCCAAACAAATTTAATTTTTGTAGTAAAAAGTCTTTATTTCCAAAAGGATCGGTTAACCAGAAAAACTATAAATCACCTAACACAAGACTTTGGTAAGAAAGAGATTTGATATGCCTCATAAACTCCCCTTTGCAAACAAAAAGAAAACACATGTAGCAAGAATTATCTTACTTATTCTTAGCCTTTCACCAGTTACCTAGTTTTAAAATCTCCAAAATTAGGATTTAAAATTTACTTCATAGGGACCCAACAAGAACATGAGACACTGGGGTGATGTCCATACACTTAGGAAGAATCATCATCCTAAGGAACTATGATTTTCATGGGTTGAGAGTAAACATGCCTCCAGGTAACTAAGAGGAAAGTTGCAAATTTGGTGGATTCTGTATCAAGACTTTTATTTTGTATGCTCCTTTGTGAGGAGAAAAAGCAGTCCATGTAAGGATTTAGAAAATAACTTTGGAAACTGTTTGAAAGCTCTGGAATATAGTAACCATGGCCTTCCAGAACAAGGGGGGAAAGTCTTATATTTTTCTGACTATAATTTAGAGTGGATAACAATTGTCAAAATGCCCAACCTTCTGAATACTTATTTAAAAACAGAAAAACACCCAGTGAGTTTTTATTGAACAGTCTCTTGTCTTACAGAAAATAATACAGATTTAGGGCTGTAGCATATATATATTGTATTTGGAAATATCCTGATATGTTTAATGCAGATTTTTAAAAGAGTATTCAGAGCACTGTATGTATCTCATCCATGATACATACTTGCATTAGGCATAGTAGCGGAAACTTAAAAATTTAACAATAAATGAGTGAAAACTGCTGATGGAATCAACTCCGTCAAATTTCTTTGGGCAGTAATCTGTGGCAGTCAGTCTCCCTGAATTTTGTGTGCCTGTGAGTGCTCAGAAGGGGGTGACAACCATGGCCTTTACATGGGTGTGACTAAGAACCACCCATCTGGTTCTTAGATGTGGGGAGCTGAATAGCTTTGACCTTCTTGCCCAGCTTGGTTCTGTAACATTCCTTTCTTCCTAGACCTTTGTCTTAAGTCTCTGAAATACTTTTTCTCTCTCCAAATAAAATTTTACGCCTTAAAAAGAAAAAAAAAAGCCTTTAAAATACAGATAGTGTTTTTTTGTTAGAGGACTGGTTGGGTGGGTTAAAGTCTAGATGTGTATTGGAAGATTTTAAAGATTCAGGTTTGGGGCCACTGGAGAGGCCAGTTTCCTGCTTTGGCCTTGGTTCTAGTAATCAGAAAGTTCATGGGTGGGTGAGGAGGGGCTTCTTAGGAGATTTGCAGACACCCCCCACCCCCACCCCCAAAAGGATAACTTTCTAAATTTAGTTTTACCCTTTGCCTTGCTTGGTCTTAAGAGCTGACATGTAATCAAATAAAGCAGTCATCATTTCTTTCGGATTCTCAGGAACTGATATTAGGGTGTGAGAGCAATATGTTCAGAATTTTTAGTGAAAGAAGAAAAGCCACCCAAATATAAATTCATCTTTTCCTATCTACTGGTTTTATTTTCCCCAAAAAACTACTGGTGACTGAAGAGACTCAACAAGGGATCTAAAGATGTGCTAAATGAAAAGGCTGGGCAAGTGGCAGTTTCTGGCCAGAATGAAGAAGCCAAAGATGAGAGTGAGGGGAGTCACCTCTGTTCATCTGGCTGGGAATGTCCCCTCCCTGCTGTGCCCCAGGCTGAGGCATAGCCATTCCCAGACATAGTCACCTCTCCATTGCAGGAGGCCAGGGTCTCTGTCCTGCTGCCCAGGTGGATGCTCCAGGGGGCACATTTCCGTCTAGAATGGGCTGGATGACAGTAGGTGCTGGAGGAGGGCCAATTGAGGGTGAGGAAGCCCCACTGAGCCTGTGCCAACCAACAAGTTTACAGAAAGGATGTCTGTGACATCCACAAAACTACTGGGCAAACCACACTGCAGAAATGAAATCTAGTGTACACAATTTAAATTGCCATAAACAAACAAGCAAACAATCCAGCCATTGGTGGCTCTGGAATCTAGAGTGCAGCCCTGGGAAACTTGCATCCTTGTTAACAAGGGTGGACGTTGCACGCTCTGATCTCCTTCTTGTCTTTGCAGCTGGTGAACTGGGAACTTTTGAACCTCTTCTTCACAGTCATGTAGCGTTCCTGAATCCCACCGCCGCACAGTTTGGTGCATTCCGACCAGGCTGTCCAGGGGCGCATCCTACATCCTAAAAGCATGACAGGGCCTAGTTAGGCCAGCAGAAATTGGGGACAGAACAGGGAATGCCTAACTCGATAAAGCAGCTCAACTTTAGCAGTCTGCCTTTCTCTGTGCTTGTATATAATAAATTGAGATCAATTTCATGGTAAGTGTTTTTACAAGGGACAGTTAACCTTGACTGTGACAGAGTGAAGTAAAATGCCCATACTTTGTGCCCTTTCTATTAGAGGCAGAGTCAGTTTCTCCACTCATACCGTCTGGGCTTGGTTACATTGACTTGCTGTGGCCAATGCGACATGAGCAAACATGACTTGAGAACAAACTGCTGGGACCTTACCAGCTCCAGGTAAGCAAGCCTGGCTCGAATACTGGAGAAACCATGTGGAGTGAGGTCTTAGCCAGTCCAGCTGAGGCCCAGAAATGCTGGTGAGGCCCAACTTACACCTTTTGGCCCCAATCAACCACCCATGATAGCCACACAAATGCACCTAAACTGGACCTCACAAGAGTTATCCAGCTGAGCAAACCAAGCCAACTTAGAGTATCATGTCGAGTGATAGTTTAGGGGAAGCTTTTAGATGGGGGTAGTGCCTCTGTGTAAGTTGCCACTGCATTCACTTAACCTTTGTTTCCCAAGTACTTGGCCTCTCAAATACCACTTAAACTCAAGTACTTAGATATTTTTTAATGCAGATAAATATACCTTTCTCAAAGATAATTTCCCTGGTGCTGAGATGAGGTCACATTTTCTAAAAGGATTATATAGTGCTTGATATATTTATCACTCTTGTTAAACCAAATATATTTGTGATTATACAGTCAGCACTATGCTGAGTTTCATAGTACCTGCCTACCACATAGTTGGGCTTAGTGGGTATTCGTTGACTGACTGGGTGACTACTAGGAGCAACAGATAGCACTTCGATAAGGACAGACAGTAGCTATCAGGTAGCTCTTGATGAGTAGAGATGAATATCTTAAGGTGAAAAGAAGCTGTACCTTTAAAAATAGAAACTCGGAGCATACATTCATGGTCACTTTTGCACAACCATCCCAGGAAATCCAAAGCCCATCAATCAGGCCAGTACTCAAGACTGAGCCTGGATCTCCCCAACAAGTTTCACCAGTATGCTGTAGTTACTGCATGCTTGGCTGGGCCAGTTTATTTGGTAGGAAAGCCCAGGTGAGACAGTAAGTCTGGAGCGCCCACAAAAGGCGCTGAAGGAAGGGGCAACTTGGGCTACAACCCTCTTGGGCTACAAAACAAAACTTCACTCCTCAGTGCTTCTGTTTTTGCCACTCTCAGACTCCTTAACACAGGTTTGCAAAGTCACTCTTGCTTAAACCTTCCAGCTACAGAACCAAGTCTCAAAGCCTCATCAGGCCAGTAATTCTGAATGGTCTGGTCCCACCTCCAGCCTGGTTTCCTGGCTTCCCCTCACAATCTGCTGTATCTGCATCCCGTTTGTTGCTAGAATAAAGCACCCAGTGCCTTTGCAGTGACTATTCCTGTCGCCTGGGATGTCCATCAAACTCCACCAGATTCTTCAAGACCCACTCTGATGCCCCGCTCTGCACTGTAGCCTCTCACTTAGTGCAATACCTGGAAACTGCTCCCCCACAGTTTCGGAGTCCTCCCGCAGCAGCTCGCTCCTCCGGCTCTCTCGAGCCTCCCTCCAGCGCAGCTTCTGGATGGATTGATTTCGGAGGCATTTACGGACGCGGCACTTTTTACGCTGCACAGTCTCTGGGCAAGGTGCACCGCCGAACTGAGGCTCCATTTGGATCATCCGGGTTCGAATCATGTGACCTTTGCCGCACGACTTGTTGCATTCCGACCACTGGGACCACTCGCTGAGCTCACAGTCAATGGCTGGCAAGACACAGATGAGCATGACTATCTCATGCCTGAGACAGTGACCTCTGAACATCTCAACACAGCCCGTGAGAAATACCAAGCAGATCCTGCTACCCAATTTATAGCAGGAGAAACTGAGTCTCCCACAGGCTATCCAGCTGCATCTAGATTGCTATAAGTTTAAAAAAAAAAAAAGAGGCAGGACTGGTACGTGGGTTATAACCTACTTTCCCTGCTCTGTGACTCAAACAACTTCGATGTCATTCAGAGCCTCTCTCCTTGCGTTGTGAGGTAGAATATTGTCCAGTCAGCCTCAGGCAGCAGAGACAAGCCTCACAGCCTCAAAGACCCAAATTTTGCCAGGGAAACCTCCCTGGTGCTGTTTTCAGAACTGACCCATGTGGACCAAGCTTCACTGTCAGACCCAGGAACCAGAAATGAGACATTCAGTCGCGAGGCAGGGTAGAGCAGCAGTGTCTTGTAGTTCCTCACAGAGTGAGAGCCATCACATTCTTAGTAAGTTGCCTCAGAAATGTGGAAGAGAAGTAACCCATCAGCTTGATCTCAGGATATGTCTATCCTGGGGAGGCAAATGATTCCAAACTTTCCATAGTTTGCAGTCAGACCAGCTTGGGTCTAGGAAGTACATTTTGTTCATGGGTTTATCTTATCTACAAGATGGGAGAAATGGTATTTTTCTCATTTGTCAGGATAAAATGAGATAATGCTCCTTGCCCATAACAAATGCTCCATAAATACTCCCCCCCCTTCTCTTTATGAAGTAGACACTGAAGATCTAAAAAAAAATTTCAAGTTGGTAATGGAGTCTCAGGTAGAAAGTTCTGGAGCCCCAATTCTGGTAGCTGGGTTGACAAAGCACCAGGCCTTAGTTTGATGTTTTAGGTCACTTCCACACATGGCTGACTGAAATATCTTGGGAACAGTGTTATGTAATATACAGGTACATGCCAAGTCCAGTGCTAATGTGCTAATGTGATTTAACCTGTAGAGCTAAGTATTTCCCCACTCTTTTAGTCCATGAGGAAGGGGGATGCTGAGTAACCTGACATGGAGACGCTACTCGTAAGGACCCTTTCAGAGGAAGCCAGAAAACAATGTGACTTGGCTGACTTCTACTACCTCAAAGAGAAGCTCTAGTGCTAGTCAGAAAAACAGGCTCCCTTGGAGAAGAGTCCCCATGTAATAAACACAGCTGACCACAGCGAGTTGGAGGTCCGGTGGGCAGTAAGCTTTTGAGAGCTCGTTGGCTTGCTGATTAGGTAGTGTGTGAGAGTAACTTGATTTAGTGTCCAGCTTTGGGTTGTGGGCACATAAATGGAAGAATGAAGAAGTCTAGACTGTGAATTGGTGGGGGGGTGGGTGGGAGGAAAACTAAAATCTAAGAGTCTGACTGTGCTAAGTGTTTACACCTAAGTCCTCTGCTTAGATTTCACAGCAACTGGCAGCTTGCGTGTTTTGCAGATGGTGGTGGGATCCCCACTTAATGATGAAATCAAGTGGGAGTTTAACCGCTAATAGAGAGGTCCAAGTTCCAAACCTCCCTCCCCCCAAACCCTTGCATACAGATGTGCCATGGACCCTATAGAGTGTCCTAGAGTGTGCAGCTCACAGGGCTGCAACAGGAGAGACCAGGTGGCTTTTGGCGCTCCGGACTTACGGCACTCAGGCAGCATGCACTTTTCTGCCTGCTCCAGTTCCTCATTGCAGTCCCCGAGTTCGGCCAGTGACTTGAGCATCCGCTGGCGGGTCCGCATGCCCTTCCCACAGGTCACGCTGCAGTCACTCCACTCCGACCACGGAGACAGCAGGCATGGGATGGTGTCTGGGCCAAAAGCCAGATAGGCAGTAAGAACAGGCTCCTTTTGTGGCCCCTACTCCCACCTTCCCCTGTTCTGGCCCCTGGGGAAAGTGAAACGAATCCGCGGGTTCAGTTAAGAGTGAACGCCACAGAGCACGAGGTGGCTGGCAGACGACCACTCTCACATCTCCTCTGCCCTGGCTGGTGGTGGTGACATGACATCAGAGATGGCTCAGTAATTAGAACACACAGTCCCCACAAAAAGGGGACTGAGGATTTCAGTCAGGCTTATTGGTAACAGAAACACTCGATACACCCCAGAACTAGGCGATCAGATTAATTTAGTAGTTCTGGACACTTTGTTGCTGAAATCCCTAACCAGCTTATGCCCTTGTGTGCATGTGTAAGCATTGTGGGCCATGGATGGACTCTGCACATTTGTGCGGAGAGCCGTATCCTAATGCTTTATGGTGCCAGGCGAGTCTGTTATGGACAAGAGTGAGGGACCTATGACCTCGGGGATGTACATCCTGCCAAAATGTATTTTTTCTTCCAGGGAGGGGGGCCATATTTCCCCCTGCACCTGCCTAGCCTCTGATCTCGAAGTTTGATGGTGGGAATAGGGGGTGCTGAGGTCCTCCCTTCCGTCCCCGTTGGCGCCCCCAAGCCTACTCACGGCACTCGGGCATCATGCACTTCTCCGCCTGGGATGTCTCGGCCTTGCACATGGAGCCATCCGCTGGGCTCATCTTGACCATGCGATGCCGTTTCTTCATGCCCATCCCGCAGGTGGCGCTGCACTCGTCCCACTCGCCCCACTCGGTCACTAGGCAGCTGCTAGGAGCTGGGGAGTCCGGCGTGGTTGGGATCCCTTTAGGCGCCTCGAGAACCCCGTGCCCGCCCCGGTCCCCAGCGCCCCCACTCACAGCACTCCTCATTGACCGTGCACTTCTCAGTCTCCTCGGTGGGCAGCGTGCACACGGAGCCGTCCTCTGGGAACTGCTTCACATACCTCTCCCGGGAGCGCATGCCCGTGCCGCAGGAGATGCTGCACGGCGACCAGGTGATCCACTCCGACATGGTGCAGGTGGAGCCGTCTGCAACACACCGAGCTCGCCATGCTGCATTCGGCTGGGGATGGGGGACTGAAAGCTCCAAAGGCAGGGAGCCAGAGGGAACCAGCTGGGCCCCAGGAAGTCCATATAAAAGGTATACAAACATCTTTACCAACAATCGGTCCAGGTGCAGGGGGCACTCAGGGGCACTTACTCCTTCTCCCAATGCAATACCTTTGAAAGATGCTTGGATGGATAGAAGGTGTTTTGTATCTGTGGTATACGTGGTATAAGATAATTCCAGTACATACAATTGAAGATAAATCGTAATACATCCGCTTGGTCTAGGAGGTATGGTACATCTAAGACTATTCAAGCGAAGTTAAAATTCACTTCCTCAGCCACTAATCACATTTAAAGTCCTCAGTAGCCACGTGGCTACCTTATTGGACAGCACAGAGACAGAGCATTCCCATCACCACCGAGTCCTATTGGACAATACTGGGAAGAAACTGCTGGCTCTTTCTATGTATGCCACAGTGTAAATTCTTTTGCTCAGCAGAATTTGTAATTTTAGCTGTTGTCTAAAGTCACCAGTTCCCAGTCTAGAGAAAAAGAAAAGAGAATTTTCTTCCTAATGGTAGCATATCATTTTGACCTTGGACATGAGGGGCACGCCCATCTCTACGAAGAACAGGCGCGCTCCTGAGCCATCACAGATATTTCGATGCTTCCCTTGATGCTAACAAGAGAACAATCCCCTCACTGCTAGCGGGCAGCAATGCTGGGTGAGAAGTGGGAGGGAATGTCTGTGTCTGGTGAGAAGTGGGAGTGTTTGTGTATCTGGGTGAGAAGTGGGAGGAAGTGTCTGTGTGTCTCAGTGAGAAGTGGGAGGGAGTGTGTGTCTGGGTGGGAAAGGGGAGGGAGTATCTGTGTGTGCCAAGGGGAAGGGATATAGAGGTGGAATTATCAATGATAACACAGCTTCTGTGTTGATATCTTGGGTGTTTGATGGCTTCACTGCTGTTAGTGGGTGTTTGTAAAGGGCATGATCTTGTAGAAGTTAGAAGATTCATGGACAAGGTAATGGAACTTCTTTATCATGGAGGCCTATGGAAAAGTGGTGGGTGGGTTACTGCTCCTGGTGGAAATAGGAGTGCATGTTTGTTTGCCTACTTCCTTCCTTCCTTCCTTCCTTCTTTCCTTCCCTCCTTCCTTCCTTCCTTCCTTCCTTCCTTCCTTCCTCCCTCCCTCCCTCCCTCCCTCCC